>JAQJVL010010034.1:0-13834 GCA_035578905.1 Stictocephala bisonia | reverse complement strand
TCTCTCTGACCACCCTGAAAATTGATCGTATTTTGGGGTGGACGAAACGTCACCTGAACGATACATGGACGAGGGAAGATAAACGTCACCTGAACGATACGTAAACGAAACCTAAACGACACGTAAACGTCACCTGAACGATACTTGAACGTTACATGAACGATACGCGAACGTTAAGGGAAGACTTTTTTGAGTATTGTGGAAGATGTGAAATTATTTTATTAAGGTGATGAGGGACGAGGGAAGATGACAGCCAAGTGACGGAGCAGCCGCATCCACCACCGAAATCTCACGCAAACAACCACGCGAATGTTATCGTGTCAAACAACCCAGCGGGGAATGGGTGCCGCGATCGAATCACTTATAATGTTCCACAAACACCGAAACGACGAGGACGACGAGAGAAGATAAACGTCACCTGAACGACACGTAAACGAAACCTGAACGACACGTAAACGAAACCTAATCGACACGTAAACGTCACCTGAACGATACTTGAACGTCACCTGAACGATACTTGAACGTTACATGAACGATACGCGAACGTTAAGGGAAGACTTTTTTGAGTATTGTGGAAGATGTGAAATTATTTTATTAAGGTGATGAGGGACGAGGGAAGATGACAGCCAAGTGACGGAGCAGCCGCATCCACCACCGAAATCTCACGCAAACAACCACGCGAATGTTATCGTGTCAAACAACCCAGCGGGGAATGGGTGCCGCGATCGAATCACTTATAATGTTCCACAAACACCGAAACGACGAGGACGACGAGAGAAGATAAACGTCACCTGAACGACACGTAAACGAAACCTGAACGACACGTAAACGAAACCTAAACGACACGTAAACGTCACCTGAACGATACTTGAACGTCACCTGAACGATACTTGAACGTTACCTGAACGATACTTAAACGATACATGAACGATACGCGAACGTTAAGGGAAGACTTTTTTGAGTACTGTGGAAGATGTGAAATTATTTTATTAAGGTGATGAAGGACGAGGGAAGGTGACAGCCAAGTGACGGAGCAGCCGCATCCACCACCGAAATCTCACGCAAACAACCACGCGAATGTTATCGTGTCAAACAACCCAGCGGGGAATGGGTGCCGCGATCGAATCACTTATAACACCGCACCACCGGGACTGCCTATACAGCGCTCCGCGGGGTGCCGCGATCGAATCACTTATAACACCGCACCGCCGGGACTGCCTACACAGTGCTCCGCGGGGTGCCGCGATCGAATCACTTATAACACCGCGCCGCCGGGACTGCCTACACAGTGCTCCGCGAAACGATGCCACTGCAGAAATCTCGATCGGCGTTCTGGCCGAATTCACCGCGTGACACTCGAACCCATTCACCGCGCACCAAAACTAAAACACAACTTTCAATTCACGCCTAGCACTGCAAACACAAAATTATCAACCATCCGAGCAAACTGTCAAATTATCAATCTAAACACATCTAAGCATATATATATATATCGAAATTCAATCTCTGGTCCACTGGTCCCGAAATTCAATCTCTGGGCCAGGAACGGCAAATCCCTACTACTGAAGTACTACAGAAAATAGGCCACCCATACACGTACAATGGTATTGACCCACCCACCCACCCATACACGTTCAATGGTACTTTACTGTTTGGTTGTTTTCAAGGAATTTAAATTGTATTTATATTTTAGTTAGTTTTAATTCATGTTTTTAATTAGTGGGTGTACATATTTTACTATGTAAAAAGTGTAAATAGTTTTTAGCTATGTGTATGTAAGTACTGTAAATGTTAGTGTCTTTTACCATATTGTTGGACATATAATTTTTACTTTATTCAAATTTCCTAGACAAATGAGTAGCAATAAGAAAGTAAAAACAAGTTATCTATGGTCTTATTAAAATGTCGATGACAGTTAAATTAAAACTGCCCAATGTGATATATGTGTGCAAATAGCCTAATTTTAAATCAACAATAACAAATCTTAGGCAACATGTTGAAAAACACCATACAGCAGTTAACTTACAAAACAGAGAGAAACGTAAGATAAAAAATATCATTGATATATCAAACCCTTTGCCTAGCCCTTCATCATTATGATTATACAGCTGATATTAAAAAACAAATCAACTACAAAAAGTACTTCTGCAGAAAAACATCCTGACACAGCAAATAAATCCAATCCCCTTAGCCAATATTTTTCATCTCCCAGCAATCAGTCAAGCATTAAATCATTTTTACCACAAAACAGAAAGTGCAGTGAAACCCGACATACAAACATTGATGAACACCTCTTAAAATTATTCATTTATGATTTCCAACCTTATTCTACTGTCGAAGACAAATGCTTCGTAAAATTTGTATCAGCGTTAAATCCTGCATATACCAAACCAAACAGAAAAACCATTTCAAGTAGTATGATCCCAGCTAAATAAGAAAAGTGTAACAATGTTGTTCCCAAAGAAATGATTTCAGTAGAAAATGTGTAACTACCGACACCTGGACTTCAATGAATGTCGAAAGCTATTTGTGTGTAACAGTCCATTAGATGTCAGACAATTTTGAAATTAAGTCCATTTTGCTGGAATGCTTTAAAATGTCTGCCTCCCACACTAGTGCTAATTTGGCACATGAAATAAACAGAATCTTGACTAATTTTCACTTATTTGAAAAAGTGTTAATAGTTGTGTCAGACAATGCAACAAATATCACATGAACAGTGAAAAGAGAGCAGAAACTTAAGCACATAGGGTGTTTTGCGCATACCCTAAATTTAATAGTTCAGTACACATTATAGCAAGTAAATGAGTTGGTTAATAAAATCAAAATGATAGTTAGCCTCTTTAAAAGAAGCCCAACAGCTACTGAAAAATTATTTACGTCTCAGAAGAACTTGGACTTAAACCCAAAAAACTCATGCAGGAGGTACAAACAAGATGGAAATCCACATATTACATGGTTAAAAGATTCATTGAATTAGACGTTCCAATAAAAACTACAATCGCTTTGATTAACAAAGATCTGCAAGTTTTGACTGATAATGAATGGACTGTGTGCAAATATTTAAGACCCGCTTGAGAGACATACTGTTGTTCCAGGCTTTTTACAGCGTTGGAGAGTTCCTAGCACACGACTGGTTGACCAACTTAATTGGCTAGAAACATCCCGTTGACTATTGAGGGAGTTACAAACACTATAGGTAGATTTATGTGAATGCCCTCCTTGTATGTATGTTTGTGTGTATTTATTGTTATGAATTAAATCCTTAGTTTAATTAATTTTAATACTGACGTTTGCTATGCAATGTTTTTTTATATTGTTCATGCAATAAAGGATTTATTATTATTATATTTATTATTACCATATTAAAACTGTTTGAACAAGTCACAACACAAATCAGCGGTGAGCGCTACGTTACTGGTAGTCAAATTATACCTCTCAGAGCTAGTTATAACTCTATGCGAAGAAATAATCTTCCTTCGGAACCTTTCAGCCCTATAATAAAAAAACAGGATTGATGGACTTTAAGTGGTATCCATTAAAGAATGGAAACTATAGAGTACAGTAAAACTAGCTCTAAGTACCCTTTTAGACCGAAGGTACAAACTTGCAGTGTTTATGGATGAAGCAGCGGAGCAGTCAATAAAAAAGCACTGTACAGAACACTTAGCGGCAATGTGGGCAGAAATTCATGGCAAAACTTCCATAGCTGATGACATTTCTATTAATCAGCAAAGCAACACTTTGGTGGAGTAAAGTTTTCAGAGTGGAAGATCGACGACTTTATTGCAAAGAAAACACCTTCAGGTAACTATGTATTTTTTTATTAGATCAATATTTGTGTTTAAATAATTAAACTAAACCACTGACTTCTTTAACAGAAAACTGCTGTAATTGTGAAAGCGTAGTTCTCTAAAATAAACTAATGTTCATTCAAAGTAACTACATTTTTTTGGGCCTTCTACATACTAATGATGTTGGTTAGTTTAGGTACCAAGACATCTGATGCAATTGTTGAATTAAACCGATATTTAGATGACGACTCCTGGATGGAAGAATAGATCCGTTGGTTTGGTGGAGGGACAACCAATATTTGTACATACTTATGGGAAATTTCGTGAAACCGAAATTCAACTTTATTGGAACTTCAGTTCCTTGTAAACGAGGTTTTCCAAAAGCAGGAAACTTTCTATCTGAACGTAGGTCACGCTTGAGCTCTAAACGTGCAGAACAATTATTATTTTTGAATGATAATATGCAACTATTAGAGTGATGATGATGGATTTTATGAAACCTATAATGATTTGTAATAATCTATATAAACCTTTGTTTTTCATTTTATGTTTTCTTTAATGACAAGTATTACTATTATATAAAGTATATAGAAAATACATTATTTTATTTCAACAAAATATTATGTTCTTTTTATTTTATGTATATGATTCAGTCTTTCTTCGAACCACTAAAGGGCTTCTTTGCTCAGATGTGCGACAAATGGTTGGTAAACAAACCAGGCTGAGTTATAAATCAATTTAAAATTGCAGAACTATTTGGTAAAGCGTATCAGAAATCTGCTACAATGGATAAAGTAATTAATGGATTTAAAGACTGTGGGATTAGCCCAGTAAATAAACATATATTCAATCAAGAAGACTTCCTTCCCAGCTCAGTGACTGATCAAGGGTTTTCATGTAAAGCAAATAGAGAAGAAAATATCCAAACAGACAGAGATATTCAACCAGATCATGAAATGCAAACACTGCGAGCACCAGCTGATGTTCAGTCAACAAAAGATGAAGCTGAGATACCACAAACACCAACGCAGAACGAACCACTTTCTTCGACTCATTTGACAAAAATCCCATGGGTTTCTGCAGAAGACATAAAGCCTCTTCCCAAGAGAAAACGTGAACAAAAATGACAAGTCAAAAAGTAATATATTAACGAGCTCACCATTTAAGATGAAGCTTGAGGCTATAGAAAAATAAAAGAAAGAATTGGAAGAGAAACGCTTACAAAAAAGAGGAAGTAAGCCAATCCTAGCAAAAAAACTGTTCTCCTCTGACACCGTTTCTAAACCAAATGTTAACACTGGATTAAGAAAGAAGAAGGACCAGGCATGCTCATCAAAAAAGAAGGTCGCCTGTGCAGTCTGGGAGGAAGACTACTCTGGTTTACCAGAAGAAGACTAGATCCAGTGTTCTTTATGCCAGGAATGGTGGTACGAAAGTTGCTCAAACTATGAAGGCAGAGGACATTTTTTACGTGATTATTGTTGATATTCATTCCTTTTTTTTTTTTTTTTTTAATTAATACAAACTATGTAATACTTAGCTTTTGTATGCATCACTTTGCTAGATACCTTGTTTCTAGATTGATGATAAATAAATACGTTTCAACGGAAAACTGCGAACTTTGATAAATAAATTTTCTATAGGAAAGATACAATGTAGAACTCCCAGTAATTAATGTAAGGAGAATACTAGATAAATGTAGTTATTGTTATCATATTTTTTATATTATAAACAAAGTGTCTTGTAGGGTTAAGCACTGCTTGAAGCTTAGGTGCGCATTCTTGCCCCATCTTACTCTACTACTGTACTGTAAAATGATTAGAACTAAGCAGAAGAGACATGTTGTGACGATGGAACAAAAACTAAAAGCGATAGAACGTCTTGATAAAGAAGAGTCTGTTACAAAGATTAGCGACGAATCAGAGGTTGGTGTTACGACAGTTAAGGACTGGAAACGCAATAAAAAATCTATTCAGGACTACTGCACTCAAATAGAATCCGATTAAATCCTAAGCACTCGTTGTTCTTTGAAAATAAAAAAAAATAATAAACGAGGTTGTTGACGATGCATTATAGCTATGGTTCGCTAAAGACCGGCGAAAGATTACACCTATTAGCGGCCCGATTTTAAAGGGAAAAGCCAAATATTAGTGTAAACTCAAATTTGAAAACGCAGCGATTTTTACTGCTAGTGACGGTTAGCTAGCGCGCTGGGAAAAACTTCACTTCGTCAATTTTCTAAGCATATGCGGTGAAAAACTTTCTTCTGATCCAGTTGCACCTACAGAATGCAGCAATCCGGCTTGAGGAGGGATCTGAAGTACGGGTCAACAGGCGAGTTCCACTGTCCGACTTGATTGGCCGAGGACGCGATTTGGATGAGTGGGTGGCCCAATGCCGGCCAGACCTAGTGATCGTCGACAGAAACAATAAAACTATTAAAATCGTCGATGTCACTGTGGCCTGTGATGACAACTAGATTGAAGCGCCATTGAAGCGGCCAGGAACAACAAAGATACCGCCTACGCCCCACTTGACCGAATCCTGACGGCGGAGGGTTTTAAAGTCTCTCTTGATGCTTTAGCCGTTGGAACCCTGGGCACCTGGGACAACCACAACTTGAAGACCGTAAGAAACCTAAAAATATCTAGGCAGTACGGGACCATCCTCTCAAGAAGACGTGTCTCTGAGGCTATTCGCTGGAGCCGTGACATTTACGTTACACATATTACCGGCGTCTAGCAGATGCCTCAGGCGTAGATCCTCAAAATATATATAAATATATAAATATATTATTAATTTTAATTTATTATTGACTTGTATTATATATATATATATATATATATATATATATATATATATATATATATATTATAAGAACTAAAATCCTGATTCTTCGAAGTGCACTATTCCACAGCCATAATTTATATAAACGTGTCCTGTTTTTGCTTACAACATGACTTGGAATATTCAAATTCTTCAATATACTCTAGTTTATGTACAATATAAAATAAAATTAGGCAAAAAGAAATGCCTCAGCATACTAATGTTCTCATAGGACAACAGGCAATTATAAAATATGTTTTCCTTGAACATTTTAATTAATGCCATATTTTATTGTTTAAAACTCTATATGTAAACTCTATATATAATAAACTAATTTCAGGTGAGCTGGGGTAACTAGGCCCGGGAGATAACTGGGCCATATGCTAGGCATGTTAAAACTAATAGAGTATTTTAGTGTTTTGTTGTTGGTAGCATTGCTTCCATAGTCCTTCTTTCTCAAACAGTGACTGTCACTTCTTCTCTTCTGTGTGTTGTGTTATAGGTTTGTGATTTTTTTTTCTTTTTTCCTCAAAACATCATGTTGTAGTCATCAGTTCTGTGATTTCTTGAAGTGTAAAGGTAAGGATTTTTTGTATTCTAGTAGTTTAGGGTTAAAAAGAAACTCATAGAGAAAAAAACATTGCAAATGGTTTAGCTGGTTTATTTTGATAATTTTTTGGTTAGGAAGGGTGGTCCAGTTACCCTATGAGCTTTTGTTATTGTGGGGTAACTGGGCCATGCTTACCCCGCCAGATCCACTTGCCCCATTTTATTTTTTGGGTTGTGAAAATAACATAATAATACTGTATATAGGCCATAAATATGTTATAATAGCCTATAAGTAAGTTATATGATAACAAAATATAATAAAGCTTTCTTTGATCAAGGTAAACTTAATTGTTATACGATTTTTTTCAATTTACACATGGAAAAATATTAATTGATGGAATAATAGATTTCTTTTTATTAAAAATGTTAATTTCTGACCATTTTGTTCTAAGAATTACACTCACTAAAATAAACCTAGAGTTACACTAACAAATTTATGTCAACAGTTACTTGATTCTTTAATAACTAAATCTGTTTTGTGTTACAGATCATGGTGATAACATACTAAAGGAAAACTCAAAAAGGAGCTGGATTCTCGTATTCAACAGAGGATCTTAACAAGGCCCTTAAGGACATCCGAAATGGAAACAAAACAGCTCGTGGAGCATCAGTTTTTTATAATATTCCACGATCTACACTGAAACATCGCATAAGGGGGACACGTGGAGCTGGGTTGACTGTAAATGAAGGTAAAAGGGGAGGGGGAGTTAAATCCTACTTGTCTAAAACGGAAGAAAATGAAATTGTTGAATGTTTAAAAGTGATGGATAAAAATGGATTTGGACTTTCTAGGGAGGAGGTGCAGGATTTGGTACAGTTGTACATAAAACAAAACAACTTTAAAACTAGATTTAAAGACCAACGACCAGGTACCGACTAGTTCATATCTTTCAAAACTAGACATCGCCTGGCAATAAAAAAAGCCCAGAGCATAGAACATGTGAGGTGTGATCAAGTAAACCCTTGGGTAATTTATCATTATTTTGAAATTCTTGATAAAACTGTTAAAGATGTAAAACTTAACGGCAAGCCCAACCAAATATTTAATTGTGATGAGACGTCCTTCTATCATGACCCTAGCAAAACTAAGATTGTTGGTGCAATTGTTACCAAAAGCACACGAAAAACAAGTTCTTCTGGACGTGAAAATACTTCTGTTTTAATTTGTTGCTCTGCTGATGGGAAAGTGATTCCTCCTTTGTGTGTTTTTAAAGGAAAATTGTTACGGGATGAATGATGCGGCCCGTAGGACCAAAAATGTTCAAAGAGTGAGTGCGAGTAGAGAATGTTAATAAGCACGGAGGACCACTGCTCTTCCGGAGCAGACGGGAGAATCAACTAGAGAACATTAAATAATGAATTAGAGATAATTAACTCACCACAGAGCTTGGCTGAACACTTATCCAACAGGAGTAGTTAGAGACACTTGTGGTAGTCCAGTCCACCTTCCTTGATCACAGTCCTAGAGTGAAGAGTAGTCGCGGAAGTACGAACGCTTCGAAAGTCCAGTAGACCGATCACGTACCGCACAAACGAAGTTCTTGAAGGTCTGGATGAGTAGCACAAGTTAGAGAAAAGTAACAAAGTTAGAGGGAGTAAGAATTTAAAGCACACAAACTAGTTGGTGAGTTGGGGAGAGAGACCACGCGAGAGAGGTGCGTACACGTCGAGAGTGCCGTGCTGTCTACTGCGATCTGGGGTGAAACCGACGCCTCGCATCGCATCAGGCGAGTGTAATTCTAGACCACCAATAAGAGCTCGAGTTTTGAGGTGGCGTGATGGTTATTCTGAGTGCAGATAACCCTCTCTCTCTCTTGGTTTCGGTGAGAATGTGAAATACCAAACTTCAATTCTTATAACTATAGAATATATGAAATATGTACACTTATCTTATTACCTAACAAAAATATATAATGAAAAATTGGATTAATGAAAATGAATAAATGAATAAATGAATTTTATTTCCCATAAAAAATATCAAAATACTGCTGTTTCAGCAACATCTCGATGTTGGGTTGAGACCACCTTGTTTTTCAATTGGTTCCGTGGTTTCTTAACAACGTTACAAAAAATAGACCAATATTATTAATATGTGATGACCATACTACTGTTTCTACACAACTTATCAGATTAGCTCAAAAAATAATATAAAAATAATGAAACTGCCCCCTCACACCACACGTGATTTTCAGCCGTTAGATATGGCTATTTTTAAATGCTTAAAAGCTAACTGAGACAAGGCTCTTTGTAAATGGCAAAGTGAAAACACTCGCAAGAAAATTCCAAAACAAATGTTTGTTGACATTATAGCTAAACTTGCTCAAGAAGTACCTGAAGTGAACATTATCAATGGTTTTAAGTCAACAGGAATTTATTTTGAAGACAAGCAAGGACCTAACAAGGATGCCATTCCTATTTAATTGTTCAAAAAAGACGATTTAATTAAGCACAACAAGAATCAGCTTCAATGCCTGCGGCAGAACAACAAGACACTCCTGTTACTGCAACAACTGCTCCTTCAGTGGCTACCAATTTATACTCGGCAGAACAACTAGGTGCTCCTGTTCCTACAAGAACTTTTACACCATCTGAAGCCACCTCTTCGTCCTCCGCAGAACAACTAGGTGCTCCTGTTTCTACAAGAACTTTTACACCATCTGTAGCCACCTCTTCGTCTTCTGCTGAAAAACTGCAACCAGGAACATCTTGTTTACAGCAATGTAAAAGCTTTGAGGATCTTCTACTAGATATGTTAAGAAAGGAAAAAAAAAAAAAAAAACAGATAACCCTGAAAATAAACGAAGAGATTAGTAACTAACTGTGAAATAATTATAAGTAAAGATTACCTTTTAAAGAAAGAACAGGAAGAAAAGGATAAAAATTATGAAATAGAAAAAAACACAAAACCACAAACAAAATGAAAAATCCAACTGCACTAGGTAAGCGTAAGAAATTTAATATTTTTAAATTGAACAAAAAGAAAGCTAGTGGTGATTATTCAGAAAGTAGCGACGGTTGTGATTTAACAGACATAGTGGAAAGATTTGATCACGATTTAGCAGAAGAGAAGAAGTTAGAGTTGCTCTGTGAAGGTGAGGAGTCGTTCAAGAATTTACTTCAACTTAAGACAGTTAAAAAGACAGTTGGTGAACATATTGTGTTCCTCTATGAGGGTGAATATTTTGCCGCAAAAATATTAAGCTTTTCCCATAGTGAAGTAGAAATCACTGCCATGCAGAAATCCATCAAATCCTGGAAGTGGCCTGAGAAAGATGACATTGGAACGTACAGTTGGGATGATGTAGGTGCTATAGATGAACCGAAGCTCGTGTCCAAAAGAGTATTCTTTAATGTCAAGGAGTTAACCCCTCTGTGGGATTTAAAAAAAATATATAAGTAGCCTATTTGATATGAGTTTTTTAAAATTAGTTTAATCAAATACTTTTTATTTCATTTTATAACTTAGGATCTTAATAAACAGAGTTTATCTGTGATTTCAGCTTATAATTTATTAATAATTCCGATCTTGTCACCATACGCGATGCTCTTACATTTGCTGTAGCTCCAACATAATAATAATAATCTTTATTCCTTCGGATGTTACAAAATTTACAAATTGGTTTCTTAGGAATTACTAGCCAGTTTTCAAGTAAGTGTGGCTAGCTCAACATAAATTACTGTAAAATTTACAAGTACAGTCAGAACTTAACATTAAAAATTAATCCACCGGTCGACTACAGCGTGCACAATCCAAAAACACCACCACTAAGAAACTTTAGCAACACTTCTTAAACTAAAACCAAAAATAATTGTTCAATATATTCTACCTCAAAAATCCATCTTTTAATTTTATTTACAAATATAGAAAAACTAACACAATTTTTTATTTGAAGTGGCAGAACATTGAAAAATTTTGGACCCAAAAAGGAAAAACTTCTTTTGAAAATTGCCTTTTTTACCTTAGGTTTGATTAATATACCCGAAGTTTCCCTTCTTGTTCTCTTGTAAATGTTGTCATTGTCATTATTGCCACTTCTATTAAAAAAAATGTTCAATACTTTAAAAACAAATAAATATCTAACCGGTAAAATCTTTAATTGCTTATAGATGTGAAGAGCCGATTCACGTTTTTGTTTGTTAGCGATAATTCTTACAAAGTGGTTTTGAGTCACTCTAAGTGAATTTATTGCTACGATACCTGAACATCCCCAGATTTCTACCCCATAATTTATTCTCGAGTGAATTAACGCAAAATATAATGTTATCAGTAAATTCTGATTTATAAAACTTTTAAGAAAATAAAACTGTCTAATATTATTTCTCAGATTCCTTTGTAGTCTATTAATGTGTGGTTTCCAGCTTAAGCTTTGATCAATGCCTAATATTGTATTTTATCCACCTGTTCAATGACTTCACAACTACAAGACAACTGCTGCGAACAATCAAACTTATGGAATTTTAAAAGGGAATTGAATTTATATCCCCTTAAATCGAAATTTATAAATTTTGTTTTGGACGCATTTAGTACCATTCTGTTATTTTCACACCATCCCCTAATTGCTTTCATATCAGTATTCATTTTTAACCAGATAAGCTCCCAGTCTGTCTCTACATACTGTATTGCAATGTCATCCACAAAACCAATAATTTCTCCCTCTAATCTCAAGTTTAATAGGTCGTTAATAAAAATAAGAAACAAAGTCGCTGCAAGAACCGATCTTGTGGCACCCCCAAACTTATTGTTTTTACCTCACTAAAACAATTTGAAATTTTAACTTTTTTCTTACAATTTTCTAGATAAGTTTCAAACCACTTTAACATGTTGCCTCGTATGCCTAATAACTCTAGCTTTTTTAGTAAAATTTTGTGATTGATTAGATCAAACGCTTTGCAAAAATCTATAAAAATTCCGGTTGTTTTGTAGTTGTCATTAAAACTGTTGTATACGCGTTCTGTAAATTTTAAAATTGCTCCTTCCGTATTTTTCCCTTTCGTAAACCCATACTGATTTGAGTTGAAAAAACGTTTATTATTTAAAAAATTTAATAACCTGGCTTTCATACATTTCTCTATAATCTTAGATAAAACTGACAATAACGCAATTGGTCTGTATTGATCTGTCAAATCTGTTCTGCCCTTCTTATGTATTGGAACTACAATTGCCTCTTTCAATTTACTGGGAAAGTTCCACTTTCAAAACTTAAATTAATTATTGCTGCTAATACCCCTGCAACAATAGGTCCAATATTTTTAATGATATCTACAGAAAGGGTATCACTGCCGGTTGATTTTTTTGTTTTTTAAACTATTTATTATTTTTAGCACCTCTTCACTAGATACCGGTGACAAGAAACAAGAATTTTGATAGTGGATGAACTGAGTCGTGTCAAGGCCAAGGCCACCAGGCAGTTCCGCCTCAATCGCACCGGGCGCCGATAAGAAATAATCATTAAACAAGTCTGCTATTTGTTGTGGGTCCGTTATACTGTTATCTCCCTCTC
Organism: Stictocephala bisonia; assembly: GCA_035578905.1. NCBI lineage: Eukaryota > Metazoa > Arthropoda > Insecta > Hemiptera > Membracidae > Stictocephala > Stictocephala bisonia. Next base: position 1,104 of record JAQJVL010010034.1, on the reverse strand, counting down.
TTATCTGAGAAGTCTAAAGTAAGTTTCCCCTTACGGGGAATTAAAACATAGGATGGACTCAGGAGATGAGAACTTCAGAAGGTCACAAAAAACTGCGAGAACTCCTCCTGGATTGGGGGTAAAGGAGAAGTCTGCGGACGTTGAGGAGCTACGGGAGGGCACCAGTGGGGCAAATATGGAGGCTAGAAGAAAGGAAAATGAAGAAGTGGCAGAAAGGAGGATGAGAGAATTACAGGATGAGGAGAAAAGGGATAAGGAAACCGGAGATGAAAGGAAAGGAGAAGAGGCCTCGGCAATTATGACGAGTACTAGCTATGCTAGTGGTGTGGATCAAGGCAGGAAGGAGTCGACAGGAAGAGGAAGAGGTAGAGGTAGAGGTACGAGTTTAGTGGGAAGAAGGATGGTTGGGCGATGGAGCCAGGAGAATCCGACAGATACTGAGATGGAGGAAGAAGGTACGGCTACTGACGGCGAGTTCTCAGATGGGTTTGCTATAAGAGGAACCACTGGCAGAAAGAGGAGGAGAGAGGAAAGGAATAGTGATGAAGGAGAAGCGAGGGAAGAAGATGATGAGGATCCAGCAGGAATGAGAGAAATGTTGAAGGAGATGAGAGAACTCATTGGAGATTTTAGAAGCTGGTATACCACAGCAGTAGAAAATAAGACGACTAGAAGAGGAATTAATCTGACTCCAGCTGGAGAGATGATTGGAAAAATGGAAGAGTTAGAAGATAATATAAGGGAGAGGTATTTCCGATACTTGGGAGGAGTGTCTCTATTAAAAAACATGAAGAGAATCTTAAGAGAAGAGACTCAGGGAGATATGAGTAAGGGCAAGACAACGTTTGCTGACATAGTCAGAGCGCCGAAGGTGAACATTCCTAAGGTAAAAGCTGCGGCCAAAGTTAATAGGAACGTGGTATTGGTCTACCCTAATAGGACTGAGGAAGGTACTCCAGCTATGGACTCGGAAGGAACGAAAAAAAAAATGGTGGAACTAGTGAACCCCAAGGATGACTTTTTAAGAGTTAGAAATGTGAGAAAAATTAGAAATGGAGGGATTCTAGTAGAAACATCTGATAAGGAAGGAGCCCGGAAGATAAA
>JAQJVL010010033.1:0-13827 GCA_035578905.1 Stictocephala bisonia | reverse complement strand
CGGGTTTTTAAGAGCAGGCAAATTAAAAATTTTGGTTTTTTTAAATAACTTTAATTTTAAAGCAGATAAAGAGATATTTTAGTCCAATAGTTAGACCTATGGATCAGAAACATGGAACATTTATTATTTATTTTTATTATTATTTATTCTTAAGACACTGATCGTCAAGATATGGGCGAATATGGATTTCAAATAAGTGTAGATGAGCGAATGTAGTCATTGTTACAAACTAAGACTGACTATTCCTTAGAAAGTGTCGTTAATTAATGGCCCAATGACAAATGAACAGCCGGTGGTTATCTGCTGATCCCTCTCAAAATGTGTTACGATTCTGATTGGGATCGAACTGAGAACTTTTAGCTTATGAAGCTTATGATTTAACCAACTAAGCTACCAACCAATTATGGAAGAAGAATGGAGCAGAGTGCAAGACAGTGAGATGAGATTTATAAAAGCAATTAAGGGAAAGACGAGGAGAGATAGGATAAAGAATAAGGAGCTGAGGAGGGGAATTGTTGATGATAGTTTGAGAGTAAGAGTACAGAAGAATGGAGGAGGATTGACTACCTACGAAAATGGAAGAATTAATTTTAATTGGAAGGAAGCCAAGAGCAAGACGATGGGCTGATGATGTGAGAAGAGACGTAAAAAGAGGAATACAGTGGCAGACAGTACTAGAAGAAGAGATTTGTAAAGATTGTCCCCGTTGGAGAGGCTCAGTGAACATCTAGACCCAGCAGTAGCTAGAATGGAAGAGGAAATGGTATGTATTAGTCCGATTGCTGTGTCATTGTATAACAATAACTCGTCCTATAATTATACTATTCAAATATTACTTTTTTACTACGGATTTTTTTATGTTAGGATATTATATGGTTTGACTAAAATATTAGATAGTTACATTCATCAGAATGATTCAAATAAAATTCAGCACTATTAGAGAAAAAGAAGAACACAAGATATATAATAAATTACTTCTTTTTATAAATGGAACAATAGAATTTCACTAGAAGATGGAATGGGATCTTCAGAACCGCTAATCATATTTTACTGTCAGTAGAATTAAAATATATAACAATGTATATTTTACGATTTATTGATAGAAATAGAAAACAAGTTTATCTAAAAGGCGGAGTTAGGATTAATAACTTCTCTCAACCACACAACTTCATTCATAGACAAGTAAGTACATAAACAATAAGGAAGATAAGTAATGAAAATCTAATTTACATATAAAATTGAGAAACAAAATACTTTATAGTACATTTTTGAATATGAACTATTGATAAAAAATATGAGTTTGTGTATTACACTTTACTTTGTAGTGTTGGGGGGGGGGGGGGAGTTTTTTGCCCAAATGAATTACAAATTTGAAATAGACTAATTATTTTCATCTTTACAATCCACCTGTTGTATTCCAGCATAATGAGTAGTGAAAGTTTCTACGAGCCAGTTTTGGTAACTTCAGATTTCATGATACTAAATGCTGGTGTTGCAAGATGGACAATTTTATTGTTTGTAAAAATATTTTTTAAATTTCTAAAGGTTGAATTTTAATTAAATCAGTTTTTTTATATAATTCTACACATTACTTTGTTTTAGACAGATTTATGATATAGCTCATCCATTTCTTAAAACAAGGTTTTTTATTGAACATCTGGTGATCACGTCATACAATCAAGAGTTTGGCAGTGAGACCTTGTCTCATATATGTCTGTTTAAAGAGACTATGGCATCTATACAACCCTGTATCAGTTAGTTTTATTTATTTTATATATTTTACAGATAAAACAGGTTTTTACTGTAGAAAGAAGTAACGATAGACCAACATTAGACTCGGGATTCAGTGTAACACCCACAGTATCCCCAGCAGTCAAGCCAGGAGAGGTATTTAAATTCCAAGTACAATTCTGTGCAAGAAGTGTCTATAGTCCGTGTTCTGATACCTTCATAATTAGACATCAATATGATGTCCAAGATATTCTGTTTACGAAAGCAACTGTAAAAGGTCAGTATAAAACAATATAATTCATTTATTTTACTTTTAAATTTCAGTCTAATCGCCGGACACTATTGTTTGACAAATGGTCTTCTGCCGAGCGGTCTTCTAACGTAGCTGCTTACGTAGAGAGGCTGCAGAAGCAAAATAAGGCCACAGCAGAAATACCGTAGCAGTAACCCAGTTAGCGTTCATGTATGCACCCTCTTGAAGTTATGCAGCATGTGGTCCTGAGAGGGAATTTTGCCTGGATAGATGGGTCTTTATTGGGTGCGAGTCCTACACACCAGGTCCCAGTAATAAGGGCCCTGACGGTGCACAATGCATTTTCTCACTGCAAAAAATATGCTTGAGTAAATACCGTGAAAATATTGGTAAGAGTTAGTTACACAAATTTTCCACGTATTTTTTTGTTTTTATTCCCATATTTGGGTACGGCCTCTTAATATTGATGCAATTACTAGTACTAACCATCAAAAGTCTAGTGAAAGTGTGTGATTTGTCCTTAAAAAGTACGTTTTTACTATTCAGAATAGAAAAATTCTGCTTTTTAATTTTAATTATTCAACCATTTTCTGCTGAAAGAACAACAATATTCCAGTTGGCTCCAAACATGCCATAACAAGAATGATAACAAGGGTGTTTTCCATTGATGGGATAAAAGAAGATGGCGACCCCTAAATTAGGATTTCCCTCTTTTAAACGATATATATTCCATTTATAAGAATTAGTGGGCTATGTGGTGAAGAAGAGTTATTTTTCAGTAAATCTAAATCGGTCATAGGCTGATTAAATTCACTGTCCATCTACTCGCTAATGATCTCATATTGTTTGTAAAAAGCATTCTTTAATCTGGGCTTTCTCTGCAATTCTATACTACCTGGGATACAGCTTTTTTTTATTCCTAGACAGTTTGTAAACTATGTCAATCTTGCTGCCCTCTAGTTTTATTCAGCAGATGTCTGCTTATCAATCATAACTATGTCACAACATATGTTATTAAGTTAGCAATATCACTTTTGAATTGAAAAATGTCCTCATTAGTGTTAGATATTTCTTTCATAAACTGATGTGTTTTCAGTCTGATCGGATTAAATTAAATATTACCTAACTTGTACGAGTATATTGAAAGGAACTTTTTCTATAGCCCTGTTTATAGATCTTGGTCTGAAGCCTACTGTAATCACCATGGATTGCGATTCATTCACAATTTACTGTGGCAAAAAATAAAACATCACTAGGAATTTTATTTATACACAAAGTGCCCATTGCAACCATAGTAACTGTGCAGAATAGACATGATAAACCTGTACCTGTTTATCTTGCTATCCTTCTTCTCCACAGAAAAAAAAGAAACAGAGGTCGCTTTCTTATGGCCGCAACAAATGATCAATGACAGTTCAACTAATGTATATCTTTATAAATTTGTGGTCTGTAGTAACAATTACTACATTTTATCCTCTACGATTTTGGGAAGAATAAAGCCCCTGACAAGAAGAGAATAAAAAAGAATAAAGGAGTACTGACAAGGTGCTGGCCAGCCATCTGCATGGCAAACTGGAGAAACAACTACTCAACACATTCAGCGCACTATGGGATGCAACCTCTATTCTGTCTTCTCTGTGCCTGTTCTTTTTCTCCTTGAGCTCCAACACTTTAATCTACCTGGTGCAACCTGTTAGTATATTTAATGATAATTATTTTTTCAAAGCTGCTAAATATTCTATAACTAACTGTAAAAATTAACATTAAATTTAATTATGAATTTGCAAGTATTTTCTTCACAAATCTTTGGTATTGTTTATAGGTCCTCAATGTTCTTTTCCACACCAGGAATTACAAATATTATGTGCAAAGATAAAAAAAGATGTCGTGATGAAATTTTATATAAACAATGATGGTGGATGCGATGTAAAATTCCACTTCTTACTAGATGCCTCCCATCCACGATTAAGTATTAAACCCAGCCACGGAACCATTCCTTCGTCAAAGACCTTAGAAGTGACTGTCACCTATACGCCGCTTAATCACAAGCAATACTTCAAAAGGATATTTTGCCTCATAGAATACCAAGTAACAAAAAACATTGTTTTACTCTTTATCATTACATTTTAATCCATTTAGTTACAACGTCCTGTTATAAGGACATCCAAAAAAAACTATACATGAAGTGCCAACTTGTGTTAACCGGACATCATGAACAAAATTCATTGAAAAGTTAAAAAAATAAACTTTTTATTGATTTAGAATTAACTTTTTATTCTTCTTATTTGTTAACATATACTTTTACATTTTAAAAAATGTAGTTTTTATGTTTGATATTTAGATAAACAATTTTCTAAAAATGTCAGAAAATAGCTGTTTATAACAACATAAAAATGTACATAGTGTTTTTATTTACAAGTAAACGTCACACAACACAAATTTATTACAATATAAGCACAAAATGCACAAATATACTACAATACAAGCACAAAATGCACAAATATTATGGTGATCAATTTCGGTGAACCACGCTCACCTTCCTCAGACCAGAGGGATTCCAGAGGTGAGCGTGGTTCACCGAAATCGATCACCATAATATTTGTGCATTTTGTGCTTGTATTGTAGTATATTTGTGCATTTTGTGCTTATATTGTAATAAATTTGTGTTGTGTGATGTTTACTTGTACTGTATATGTACCAACACGTATTATGCTAATTAAAAAACTATTTGTTTTTATTTGTGAACAAATTATTTTTCATTCAACAAGATGTTAATAACTAAATTTTCTTCATAGTAAAGTGATTGAATAGAGCCCAACTATTTGATCATGGTCTTAATGATGCCCAAAGAAAAAAATAGAAACAAACTTTGTTATGTAGTTAATTTATTTTTAATAAAAAAGCATATATAGTGTAAGGTTATGTTTAATATGATATTTTAATAGACTGATTACTTATGTATAATTAGACAAACAAATTATTAATTTTATGTAATAAATAATGGAGAAATTAATTAATTATTTAATGGCACATTGTAAAAACTGGTAGAAACCCCCTTGCACTGGAAGAGAACAACTTTTTTAATTCCTTTGGCATTAAAAGAGTTGGTACAATGTGTAGTTCAATACCAATTGAACTATAATTAAGTGAAAAAGAAGATTACTATTGTAAAATAATATAGCCTTGAACTATTTAAATTAAAATGGATTGGAATAAGAAAGTAAAATACATTTTAACGAATCAAATCAAGGAGAATCAACAGATAAATTTAATTACCTAACTTGTTAAATACACAAGTTTCTTTACACAACTTAATATGAACTTATGTAATTTAGTACTATTTCGTATTACTAACTGTATCTAGCGTTTTTCACATGGTAATAAATGTGAACATAATACATAGATGCACATTACAATTAAATTACTATTACTGAATAAAAAATTTTGTTTTTTTTAAATTATATAAACTATAACTTAAATATGTGAGCAGTGAAGTTTAAACACTTTAACCTAAGTTAATTATTAACTATTCAACTACATATTTGTTTTAATTACTAATAATATATTTTTAGCAACCATTTGTCCTTGATGTCCACGCAATGTGGCAGGTAAAAAGTGGAGAAATCCCAAAATGGACAAAGCCAAAACATCCAAGTAGTTTTTCAATACCAAGTTTTACTATGTCAGAGAGACTTGCAGACATGCAACAGCAACTACCCCTCGTCTTGGTTGACAAACAAAATATTGACTTTGGACATTGCTTACCAAAGAATCAGAGACACGAAACGTTTACAGTAACCAATAACTATGAAACGGAAATGCTTCTGATATGGAATCAAGGTAAGCAGCGTTAGTTGAATAATGAAATAAACATAAGATATTTTGAAAGTTGCTTGTTTAAATGTTGTTGAAGATGAAACTGTAATAAAAGGAGGTTTAGCTATTGTATTTGCTGTCATTGGTTAAATAAGGAATCCTTATATATAATACGTGAAGCAGTTTTTTGTCAATGCAACTCCTTTATTTTTGACCAATTTAAATCTTTGAGGTGTAAAAAACTCTCCTCCGTTCGTAGTTGTGCAATAAGGTCTTAATTCTGCAATATTTTCACCCTAAAGGCATGAGAAGCCCTCAAAGTACATTTTTCAGTCATAAGACTAACATGGAGAGAGAATTAAATGAAACAAAATGTAACAGCTGTTCAAATGTAAATACTGATGTTTACAAAATTTTATCAGCCGTTAGAATGTAAATAATGATGTTTATAATATTGAGAAGGGTTAAATATTTATTATCTTAGTAAGTATTAACATTAGGTGTTTATATTTAAACTGTAAATAGGTTGCAATTCCAGTGCAATGAGTGAGATAATAGAAATAATTTTATATATTATGATTTTACTTAATACAATTGAACAACTAAGTTTTGCTGTGAAAAGCCACATGCCAAGGCCGGAGGCCGAGGTTTCACAAGAGCAGCGAGTTACGGGGTTGGCTCGCAAAGCGTGCAGGGATGTTCCCTATTTCTTTAATAAAAGAATAGCTTTGTAATGTATAACACATTTTAATTTTAGTTAACATTGAGAAACTAACATAACGATTGATTTAAAACTTCTTTATGCTTAAAAATAAAGCAATTAAAATTAACCAAATTAAAATTTGAAGAGGCATGCTACCATGTTTGAAGGCATTTACTTAAACTTTTCTATACTTCTCCTTTACACCTGAGTTGACTTAGTGTTACTGTTATGATTTGGCACAGGTCAGATATGTCCATATTATGGTTGAGGAGCTAAGATAGCTAAAAACCTCAAAAACTCAGAACTCGCGCTTTTGAACAAATTCCTTCATGGTTTAATGTCAAAGTAATCTTTGTATTTTCTGATAGAGTCAAGAAATCAGCTGATTCACTTCAGTTCAAAGCTCAACTCAAACACCTGCTTGTGTATAAAAGTAGATCCATTCTATTAATTTGTCATTGGGTTATTATTTAATGAAACTTTCTAAGGTATAACCAGTACTTTCTGTTACCGGTTACTGAAATTATTGTGGTAATTGATGGGTGACAGTATGCTGTCGGAGCCTTCTGTGACCTGTCAAAAGCTTTTGACTGTGTGAACTTTGATATTATGCTTCAATTTTATGGTTTTTGGGGAACTAGTCTGAAATTACTTAGTTCCTACCTTTCAGATAGAGAACAAAAAGTACTACTTCCTAATAAAATATCAAATAACATTTTGAAGCAGGGAGTACCTCAAGGATCCATTCTTGGTCCCCTTCTCTTTATTATGTATGTCAATGATATTCTGAATCTAAAATTAAATCCAAACTTCTTATGTACGCTTACGATACTACGTCTATTATAAAAAATCCTGGCATCTTAGATCGTAATTTAACACAGAGTATCAAAGTTCTAAAAGAATGGTTCTCAGCAAATAACGTATTACCATTGATTTTACTATATAAAGAGATACTCCATCCATATGGGAGAGTTGTGGCGAGGCCCCAAAACTGTTTTGAGGCCCCACGCTGCGCTGCGCATAGCCCTATTTCCTCTCTCTCTCTCGCACGCTCTTCTGTCTCTCTCTCACTTCCCTCCACTTAACCCACTCTCCCATTCTCCAGACAGCCGCCCTCTCCTTCCTCAGGTCACGCACACAAACAACATCCTGCTTAGATAATTGTTTACGTTATTCCATATTGCCAACGTTTATCCGGGTTCTCTGTTTTTATATTTGCTTGCACCTCTTTCGAATAATAAAGAATACTGTGTTGATACTATTACAGTAAAGCTCAGTGTGACATTCATATTGAATAAAGAAATATTTATAACTGAATAAATTAAAACACCATATTGATTTATATGATTAACACACCGTGTATTTGTAAATAGACACACTTGAATAGACCGCTAACTTATCGGCAATGTTAGCGATAATTACTGCTGATTTAGTAAACATTTTCATATTATATAGCCCATCTGAAAAATCTTTATTTATTGCATTTTAACCATCGATTAGGTGATTAAATCGACTGTTGTACTCAATCATTAATTTTTTCATATTCGGTAATTGATTAAAAAATTTAATGTTTTCAAATACAATTAATGACTCCCATCAATTATGAAATTAATCTGCAAATATTCCAGGAATATAGTGAAATATAAAAAAGTGACATTATTTATTTCTTTGACAAAATAGATATTGAAATAGGCCTATGATATTTATATAGAATAATACTGGGCAAAATATAAAACCCAGGTGAGATTCAAATTTCATGATAGGGTTAGAAAAAATCATAACAAACCACTAATTTACTTTTATACAAGATAAAAATAGCTTTCATCTTATGGCCTGATTCAGACAATCTATGTATAGGCATTTAATTTAAAATACATTATTTTTCATTTTATTATAAACGTCTGTTTTACAATTACTGTCTGTAACATTAACATATTATTTGGTTCCAAGTAATTGCATGATTGTTTGTAAAATATTTCATTGTTTGGTGAATGGTCAGTTTTAATTTTTTCGGAATCATGAAGAGTTGTGACTCTTATTACTTCTTGAGAAAAACAATCTCAATGTCAATTGAAATTGGTTAGGAAATATTATCGTGATAGAATATAACTAGACTACTGATTATTTAGATTCAATTTTCATTATTTTAATCAGTTTGAAATTATTGTAAATTTTGTTTATGTCCCCCTTTCAAAAATTCCGTTCTATAACATTGATTGAATCAGACCATTGTAAAAAGTATGTCTAAGGCGAATATAATTAAAGTTATCATATCTGTTTTTCATACACGTTTCTATTATTTTACTAGATGTGAAAGTATGGATAAACTGCAATTTATTTATATTTTAAATTTCTCTGGTAAAGACACTCTGGAATTACACTGGTAAAATTTCACAAGTAGCGTGACCAGCAATAACATAAGAAATAACTAATTTAAAGTAACTACAGAGTCTAAATAATAACAAAATAAACTAAAGCCGCACTCTGTGGCGTTTTTAATTATAACAGAATAAACAATGCCAAGAACTAACAAAACTATATAAATGGCATCTTCAGGTTAAAGAACATAAATAAGTCCAAGTGGGACGCGTCACAAATTAATTAAAACTTAACAAACACAGTTCACACACGAGGAAAACAACGAATATTAAAACTTTCGGTAGGCCTACCACACACATTTCACTGTCCACGGCGTGCCAAGGAAGCAGATTTTAATATTGTGGTATGTATGACAAATAGTTCAATTTACTTTTAAACAAAAGTAATATTCATTTATAATTAAAAATACAACAATAATATTATACAATGTAATATTGACAAGAAGCTTTAATTACTTGATATAAAATGAATAATGATTTCAATAATATAAAGGTTAATTCTAGTATTAAATGTGAACTATATGACAGATGATAAGTTAATGAATAATTAAACTGTTATAAATTATTTCTGATACTACTAATAACGCATCCTCAGTTGACTTTCCTTTGATAAAACCGAATTGACGTAGATTAAGAAAATTTAACTCATATAAATAACTACCTATGGAGTCTTTTAATCAGGTTGAAATTATTGTAAATTTTGGAGAAGTACTATTATGTTCCTTGATGAAATTCACTATAATACACGTTTTGTACGCAACAAGATATACCGGCTCCCTAAAGTAAATAAAGCGTATTATAGATTTGTCAGTTTTACGTATTTTAATTTATTCACGAAAATAAGTAGTCAAAACTGACATTTTTGTATCTTTCATTAGACATGTAGTCCCACCAGCCCGCCCATACACGTACAGGGGCATTGACCCACCCGTCTGCCCATACACGTACAGTGGCATTGACCCACCCACCCGCCCATACACGTACAGTGGTATTGACCCACCTGCCCACCCATACAGGCACAGTGGTATTGACCCACCCGTCCGCCCATACACGTACAGTGGCATTGACCCACCTGCCCACCCATACACGTACAGTGGCATTGACCCACCCGTCCGCCGATACACGTACAGTGGCATTGTAGATAGACGTACAACATGGACACTCCACACTTATCTAGACGTGTCCACGTCGATGGCAACCATTGAGCGGAAGTCGTGCCGGTATTAAGAGTTTATCGTCTTAATACACCTATACACTCAACTCCCGATTAACCGTAATCGGAATAACCGCGTTGCGGCTTAACCGGGACACGTTCCGGGAAAAATACATAAAATTAAATGCAGACGGATGCGGTCCTAATTACCGATACAAGTCAATGTTTTCAAAATGTAAATGTAGGTCGATGTTTTTGAGACTGTAGGGCATTTTTCTCGGAAGGAAGCGCGGTAGGGGAGTCACTCATCTCCAGCCGGCAGCCAGGCTCACTCAAGGTCATAGACCCCTTCCCTCTTACCCCACCCCTCTTACCCCTCCCGATACGTCAACACTCTCTCACCCGCGTTCCACGCCCCTGATCAGTAGAGCAGTGAAGTGTGACACACAGTGCGCATATTATGGCTACCGCTTCTAAACGTAAACGTGTTGTTTTGTCGATCCAACAAAAGTTGGACATTGTTCAAAATATTGAACGTGGTTCCACGGTTAAACAGATGTGTAACCAGTACAATGTTGGCGATAGCACAGTGCGTGATATTTTAAAAAATAAAGATAAACTCGTAACTTTTGCATGTTCCTCGGACTCGAATTTTGGAATGGCCAATCGGAAGACCATGAAAAAATCAACGTTTGACGAACTTGATCAGTGCATGTTGGAGTGGTTTTCGCAGCAACGCGCACAGGGAACTCCGGTATCAGGACCGATTTGCAAGACGAAAGCAAAGTTTTTTTTTGAAGCTCTCGGAATGGAAGGGGACTTCGATGCATCATCGGGTTGGCTCACGCGATTCAAACTGAGACACGGAATCCGGGATGTGTCTACGAAAGGAGAAATCTTAAGTGGTGACATTGACGCTGCTAATCAGTTTAAAACGGAATTTCAAAAATTTGTGGAGGACGAGGGACTGTTGCTGGAACAAATTTACAACGCAGATGAGTCCGGGTTGTACTGGAAATGTCTACCCACCCGGACCCTAGCATTTAAAAAGGAACACAGTACACCGGGACACAAGGCTTCCAAAGAGCGCATTACAATTATGACCTGCGCTAACGCAACTGGACAACATAAATTGCCCTTACTTGTGATCGGAAAAGCCAAGAAACCTAGATCTTTTAAGGGCACTGAGGCCAAAAATTTACCCGTGGATTATTTCAATCAAAAGGCTGCTTGGATGAATTGCGAAATATTTAAAACTTGGTTTGACTTAACATTTGTACCGGAGGTAAAAAAACACTTGAAAGCTCATGGCATTCCTCAGAAAGCTGTTCTTCTCTTGGACAACGCACCTTCCCACCCTAGTGCAACTAATTTGAGATCACCTGATGGAAATATCTTCGTGAAATATATGCCTCCCAATGTTACGGCCATGATACAACCAATGGACCAAGGCGTTATTTCATCTTTGAAACGCAACTATCGCTCAGCTATCCTTCAGAAAAGAATAGAAGAAGGGAACGACCTCAAGAGCTTTTGGAAGGACTTCACAATCTTAGATGCCATCTACGAAGTGCGATCTGTTTGGGAAAAAACCAAACCGCTGACTATCAAACGATCTTGGAAAAAAATCATGCCCGACATTTGTGAAGACAATGACTTTCTTGGATTCGACGAGACTGATTTTGTTGTTGAAAAAATCACAGAAGCTATAAAAGATGTGCCAGGAGGAGAGGAAGTGGACGGAGAAAATATACTGCAGTGGTTGGATTGTGATGCGGAAGATCAAGGGTATGAGCTGCTGACAGATGAGCAGATTGTAAACAAGATAACAGGTCCACCTGTCGTGGAGGACGAGAGTGAAAGTGATGAGGAGGGTGGGTCACGTGATCAACAACAAACAACTGTGTTGCACAGTGCTGCACTGGCGAGTGTGGAACAGCTGCTTGAGTACTGTGAGAGTCAAGAAGATGCTTCAATCGCAGACAAAATTGTGTTACGAAACATGAGAAGTAGAATCAAAAAGAAATGTTTCTCTGTTCAAAAACAGAAAACTGTTACGGATTATTTTCAAAGAAAGTAATTCACGGTATTTTGTGACTTGTAAATATTTTTTTTATTTGATCTTAGTTTTGCCGTGATTTGAGCACCTAAGTACTGTAAATGTTCATATTCTTTGTACTGTATTTACATTAACGTGTGTTATTGTGTTCAAATATGTGTGTTAGGCCCTATTCATTCATTGTGATTCCTGTCAAATACAACATTCAGGTATGTTTTAATGCAATATAAATATGTTAATTACCACCGTTTAATAGGGTTTTGCATTTTAATAACCTTTCCTGTTCATTTTATAGTATTTTGCGGATTAACCGCGATTTTACGTATCCGGGAAGCCTTAACCCTACTTTATCGCGGTTAATCGGGAGTTGAGTGTAGTCTACTTTAGGAGAATGCTAAACAGTTTAATCATGTCAGAGCTATTAGAAATAATTTTAAACACTTCACAATGACGAAACCCAAGCGTTTATACAAGATTTACAAGAAATTACTATGGAGTCTTTTAATCATTGTTTTTTTTTTTTTTTTCAAAAACCTTAGAGAATACAGATAACAAGCTGATTGGTCTTATGTTATCTAGTTTTAAAGAGTTATTGTTCTTCAAAATAGGTACCACTGAACTTATCTTCAGCCTCTCAGGAAAAATGCCTTTGATAAAACTACTGTTTATTAAGTGAACTAAAACTGGTAATCTCATCAATTATATTTTTCAGTAAATGTACATTAATTTGGTCAGAGCCAGTTAATTTTTAATTTTTTAAAAACTTAACAATACTCTTAATTTCATCTAAATCTGTTGGAGTTATGAAGAATGAATGTTGATTTTAAGTAAGTAAAGGTGGAAGGGTATTGGAATGTACAACGTCTGGACGGCTAGACTGGATTGTGATAAGGTGATTGTTTATCTTATCAGCAATGACGGAAGGCTCACGCGTAACTTCGCCATTTGGCAATTCAATTAGCTCAACTATTTTCTTTGAGGAACCACTTGTTAAGTTATTTATTACCTTTCACTGCTCAGATACATCACCTTTACAGTTTTCTAATAATCTTGAATAATAATTTTTTTTGTAAAATTGATCACATTATTTAATTCATTAGTATGTTTTGCAAAATAATTTTGAAAAACTCTGTCATATGGTCTTCTCGTAGAAATGTTATATAGTTTTTTACGTCTCTCAAATTTATGTAAAATGTTTGGTGTTATCCAGGGACTTAACAAAAAAATTAGCCTTTAACAATTTAGAACTACCACCATTTTTCTTGCTACTTCTAAATATACAATTACTTAAAATATCAATAAACTTACAATACGCAGTATTTACATCATTTTAGATAATGCATAATGTTTTAACTAAACATCTGTAACATACTGTTATTTACATTGACAAAATGACAAAAATATGTCCTCTAACATTTTTCATATTCACAAACCCCTAAGGCCTAAATAAAAGATCGCGATTCCTTTCCGTGCAAGACAAACCACAGAACGGAATAATATCCCACTTTGACTTGACTCTCTATCAAGGCCTATCGGCGACACAGATGGAGCGGCGACAGTAAACAAGTACTTCCAGACGCTTGTCTAATGAGAAAGGAGAGAGAGAGAATGGGGGAATGAGAGGGAGTGATTAGTTCCTTTACTGCTCACAGGTTGTGCAACCGAACAGTCGAAACTGGAGGCAATTTCGACCTCTTTAACTTGATTGACGACAGGTTGCAGCACGGTCGCCCA
>JAQJVL010010032.1:0-13837 GCA_035578905.1 Stictocephala bisonia | reverse complement strand
TTGTCCATAATTGTAAACAATTTGACGCAAATAAATGAATTATTATTATTATTATTATTATTGAATAAATATAAATAACTATATTTAAAATTGTTTTAAAGACTAATAATTGTGGTATTTTTTAAAATATTGTTACTAATTTGAAAAAATCATATTTCTTTTTTAGGTCACTTAAAATGTAAAATACAATAAAAATGATACCTTGTATATTTGACAGGCAGGTTTGTTGGGTAACTGCTAAATCTAATTTGCAAGAGTCCTTGATTGAGGGGTTCCGACGTTAATGCAAGGTATCGGCGTCAATTAACATCGAGCGTGGCTGTTCCTTGGATAGGTGACCGGTGAGCGATATCTCCTTACACGCTGACCGCATGCGCGGTCATTGGGGGTGGTGTTATTTTGAAGCCATTGGTCCCCAGGTTGAGTGTTCATGAGTTAATTGTGCTAATGATTTGCCTTTTTAACTATGTTGTATTTAAAATTAGTGTTAAAAATTTAAAGTTAAACCAATGCTTAATTCACGCATTACCAAAGAAAATGTTACGTCACAGATTAAACCACAGTTAATTTATTCCCAATAACACACTTTTCCGATGTACGTTGTTTTTATGAGATGGTATTATGGTTTACACTAAAAAAGTTAATGTAAAATTATTTTACAATCGAAAATTATGTTCTGAATATTTTAGTGACAATACTTTGTAAAGAAATTATTTTAGTCCAATCCCAATTTAGTACTTGAAATAAGTCGAGTTTAATTTACACTTAAGTGAATTTATATATGTATGTACCACTCAAAAAGAGTATTGATTTTAATGCATGAAGCGTATTGGACGGTAACAACCTTGTTGTAAACAAAGCTTTAGCAAGAAATATTTTACAAACCACAGTAAAACATCATTCATTAATTTTACCTCCTAATTATTAATAAATACTGTAAAACTGAATTGCTGTAAAATACTTTAAGAACGCATTGTATCCTTCCACCGTGGTAAGAACTCTTTTATGAGTCAAATGTTCTGCTAAAAATCTCAACTCATATGCAGTTATATTTAGAATATTCAGTTCACATAACGTAGCTTTTTAGTTAGTATCATTTAAATACAATCAATATCATTTTACAGTTATATAGAAGAGGTTTAATTTGCTAGGATCGATTCATAGTTTTTAGTCTAGGATAAAATCGATACCCAAGAAGAAAATGTGTGTATTTTAAAGCTTCAGAGAATAAATTATAAGATGTAACTTATGGATAGTTTGATAATGAACGTTTAAAAACGACTATTTTTTGTTACTTAAATACTATAAAAAGTGTTTTTGTACTTCAAAGTTTCAGAGGTTAGTGTTTAGTATTTAAGTTTGTTTTATATAACTATTTTAAGTTAGTTAGCCATTGTTTTAACTGTTTTAAAATGCTAGTTTTGTAAGTCAAAACCGATAGAGATAATCTTATATAGTTAAACCTTTAAATATAAATTTATCGTACAATATGGACATCTGGTGATCATATTCTGCAATCTCATTGGTGTACAAATACACTCAGCTTTGAACGCGTGGAAGGAGTCAGTCCTCTTCACTCAGTCTCAATAGATACAATGTTTTTAATTTCTTATACCAAAACCCACCATACTTTGTGGTTTGTATGGGTCTGCTTTAAAATCCTCAATAAAATAGTTTGTTTCAAATATTAATTTTTACTTATTTATACATTCAAATGTTCTTTAATAAAACCCCTCTAAATCCTCTAAATTCAGTACAACCAGATCTTTTAGAACTTCCTAGAGCGGTACGCGTCAACGGTTCCCCCCCGGGTTCCGCGTTAAAAACCCATTTGGGAACATCCTTTTAAACCGACCGAAAGAAGTAAACTTTTTTTTAAGAAAATTTTTGGGTCCGGGCTTCTCCCCCAGTTTTGGAGACCTACTGTGATTGGGGGGACTCCCCCGGTTCTTAAACACCGAACCACGTGGTATCTTTAGGTGGCCCAGATTTTTGAGTTAACTCCCCCATTTTTAACTCATTTGTTTCAAAACAACTCTCGTCCCTCCCCCCCTCTTTTCCCATTTGCATTTTTAAAAATTTGGGCGGGTCTTTGGGAAAAATTTAAATAAAAAACCTTAAAAATTAAAAAAATCAACCCAATTTCATTCGCATAAAAAAATCTCCCCTAAATTACCAAATAAAATGAAAAATTAAACCAAAGGGGTTTTTTGTATAAATTAGTTAAAGACGGGTTTTGAAGAAATTCCCCCAAAATCGCAAGAGTTTTTTCCCTCAGGGGCAAAGACAAAAGTTTTAATTTCGATTTCCCTCGGGACGATTTTAGCAAATCATATGAAAAAATACACCCGTTTTGGGTTACTTTACAGTACTTCCCAAAAAAACCAAAAAGGGAAACCATTTTCAGTTTTAGTTTTACTTTTACAATCTTTTTATACATTAAGAAATTTTTTATTTAAAAAAATTAAAAGTAATTTTTTTAAAAAAAAATTTATGTGTTTTGCGTCACTCAAAATGCAGACACAAAGTCAAATACCCCGGGACTCAACCTAGGTTTGGAAATCTTTTTTTAAAAAAACAAGAAAGCGACGCAACCTTCCATTTTTCCCCTTGTAAAATTTCTTGTATTTAAATTTTTTTTCCCTTTCCCTATTCAAAATTTGTTTCTAAAAAATTTTTGAAAATTTATAATTTAAATATAAAAAATTTAACTTTTTAAATTTTTTCAAAAAAAATATTTTTTGTTTTGAATAAACAAAAAAGGCGTTGCCCTTGTTCCCCCGTTTAAACGAGTCGCGAAAAAGGAAATTTCCTTTACGGCCCCTATCACAAATTAAAGGGAAAACCGACCTCCTAACTACATACATTTTCCCCTATTGTGACCGTTTTGACTAGATTTAATTTTTAGCCCCACTTCATATTGCTTTTTCCCGATTTTAGTTATTTTTGGAAATTAGTCCCCCTTATTTACAATTTATGAATATTATTTTTTTGTACTCATAAGCTAGGGGTTTTATTTATTTTTTAAAACCCCCCAATAAAAAAAAAAACCCAAAGGGTGCCCTATTTAAAGTGTTATAATAAAAATAACAATTTAAAAACAAATGAATATTAAGTGCCTACAATTACTTTAAATGCCTCCCAAAATTGGAAAAATTTAACCAACCTAAATACCCCAACGTACTGTTTATTGACCCGGGGGGCAAACCCCAAAAGGCTCGCTAAAAAAAATTTTCTTTTTTTCATCGTTGACTTTAAGGCAGCTTGAAAACAGCAAAAAAAAAAACACCAAATTTTTTTAACCAAAAAAGGGGGCTTGAATAAGCCCAAACAAGTTTTAAAAATTTTTTTGGGCTGAAAAATTTTTTAAAGTCCACACTTTTTTGAAAATTTATACTAATAATAAATTTATTTTTTTTTTAAAGGGTTAAATTAGGTTTTTTATGAATTTTGGCATAAACCCGGGCCCCCGTTTGAACTTCCTTAAAGGCAAGGAAAACTTTCCGCTGAAGAGGTACCCAACGTCTTTTCAACATTCCTATACAAATATCGTTTTTTTACTTTTCCCACGAAGAATCTTTTTTTAAACCTTACATATTTAAGTACATTATCCCTTCTATGGTAAAAATCAAAAATTTTTGTGAAACACTTAGTTTTTTTCATACGAAACAGTAAAAAAAAAGGGGAAATTTTCCCAAACCTAAAGAAAATCTTGTTTCATCTTTTTAAAACCAAGTTTACATTTAATTTACTCGCTTTGAATAAAATTTTAATACAGTTCCAAGAAAGAAAATTTTCCGAAATTTACATTTCAAAAAAGGACCTAAATGTTTCAATTTAAATTTAGGATCCGGAAACTTTTAAATTTCCCATAAAACCTTTTTCATCGTTACACCAAGATAAAGTTAATTTTACTCCCTTGAAAAAATTTGAATACTTTTTCCAAGAAAAAAAAGTTCCGCATTTACATTTCAAAAAGGGAACTTTAAGGGTTTCAAATTGAATAAGATCCGGGAAACCCTTTAAATTCAAAAACCTTTTTTCATCTTTTCCCACCGGGGAAAAAGGGGAAATTTACTCGCCTTAAATTAGAATTAAAATACATTTCCCAAAGAAAAAATAAGTTTCCGCATTTACTTTTTCTAAAAAAAGAAAAGTTTGGTTCAAATTAAAATAAATCCGGTAACTTTAATTCATAAAAACTTTTTTTCATCGTTCACCCCAGGGAAAAAAGTTAATTTACTCCCCTTTAATAAAATTTTGAATACAGTTCCAAGAAAAAAAAAATTTCCGTATTTACATTTCAAAAAGGGAGCATAAAATGGTTCAAATTGAATGGGAAACCGGGTTTAACTTTGAATCAAAAAAACCTTGTTCAAAAAAATTATTTCCCTTTATAAACTGATTTCAAGTGGGTAAAGTTTAAATTTACAAAACCCCAAAAACCTTTTTTTTGTTTATGTTTTATAAAAATTAGAATAAAATTTTAAATTTTAATTTAAAAAATTTAAAAAATTTAAAAAAGAATTTTACATTTAACCTTTGTTTACTAAATTTTTGTCTGAAAAGATCTACAAGTGAACAAAATAAAAAACAAATACGTGAAATTTTTTTGTTATAAAAAAACTCTTGATCGAAAAGAATTTAAAACTTTTAAAAAATTAAATTTTTTATGATCTTAACGAATAAAACTTTAAATAAAAATATTAAAATTTTACTCCAAAAATTAATAAATAGGTACGAAATATACACCCCCTTTCGAACAGAAATTTAATTTTTTTTTTGCAAAAAATTTGTATTTAATTTTAAAAATAATTGTGCACTTTATTTTAAATACCAAAACTAAAAATACTTTTAAAATACTTTTTAAAAACAAACACTTTGAAAAAAAAATTACACATTAATAAACTAAGAAATTTTTAATTATAAATTATTTATTTTAAATCTTTGTGGGGAATAAAAAAAAGTAAAAAAATTAGAAACCAAGTTATTTTTCTAAAACAGTTTTAAAAATTTATTTAAAAAGTTCGTCTAATTTCTTACAAGGGGCAGTTTAGGAATTAGAAGTAAATATAAATAGGGAACATTACAAAATCTTCCGAGGAACAATTTCAAAGATTTTTAATGTCAAAAATTATTAAAAATTTTTTTTCCTCGCAATCAAAAACGAAAAGTAAATCCAAAAAACCCAATTACAATGAGGGGGGTTTTCCGTACTAAAATTTAAGGGGGCAAAAAATTTTATACCGGGAAAATAAATATTATGTTTTAATTCTTTATAGCCCATAATATTTAGGGTTTTATGGATTTTTTGTATTGCTAAAAAAAAATAAGGGTTTGTTTTGACATTTTTTAATTCTTTTCAAACTAAAGGGGTTTTGTATCGCAATAGTATATTTGAATATTGCCCTGTTAAAAAAAATTTTTTACTGACTTTGATTATAAACATACATAAAACTTTAAAATTCTACAAACATTTTGTTAATTTTAATTTTTAAAAATTTGTTTTTTTTGTAATTATTTTCATTTTTTAACTTTTAAAAATTATGGATTTCATTTGAACAAAAGGGATGATAAAGAATGTTTTTTAAAAACCCAAACCACAATAAAAACATAGTCTATAGGTTAAGTAAAAAGAAAATTTTTTTTTTTTATTTTTGAAGAAAAAAACATAACCCCCCCTTTTGGGTACTCCCTTTTTTATTTTAAACAGAGTAAAATTTTAAAAATTTTGTCATGGGGAACTGCCAAATCCCACACTAAGCAAACATTTGGGGGGGGGGGGGCGGGGGTTTTATTTTTTATCCCAAAGGGGCCTTTTAAAATTAAAATCTAAAAATTTCTTTTAATCAACCATAAACCCAAATAATTTTTTTAAACCCCCTGAGCGGTTTTAAAAACCCCTTTTCAAAAATTAAAATGAGTGCGAAATTTCAAACTAAACCGGGGCTAGCTAAATTCCGCTGACTACTAGCCAACCTCGAATGGGGCAAAGGGGAAATGTACACGCCCTAGGGGTTCTTTTTCCACCCACAAAAGGTAGATTTTTTTTGCCTTTTGAGTAAAAGACAACCGATTTTTTTAAAGGCCACACTGATTTAGCCTGCGCACCCCCCCCACACCCCCGCGGGAAAAACAGAGGGGGAAATTTTCATAGGGGGGGGAAACCCTTTTAAAACGAATAAATTAGCAGTCAGAGTTGGGTTTTCCCTTTTAAGTAGCCTTCTTTTATGAGGTCATTGACTTAAACTCCGTAAATCTTTTTGTTTACCTTCACAGATAATTTCCTTTCCCAATTATAAAGGGCTTTTTTTTTAGAATCAATACTTTCTAATATAATCATTTTTTCAGCTAGTTATAAAAAAAGACTTGGCTAAAATAAGAAGATTAAATTTTCTTATGTTTTTATATCTTCTACCCTATACTATTATATCTTATGGTATACTTTTTTTTTCATATAAAATTTAAAAAAAAGTTTTTCTGCAGAAAAGGGCCTTAGTTTTAAATATTATAAAATCATATTTATTATAATAACTTTAGAATTTAAGTTTTTGACAGCCACAATTTTGAATTTTGTTTTAATTTTGCACTATTCAGAAAAATACGTAAAGCCCTAAAGGGAAACCCCTTGGACCCAAACCCCACGCCTCTCAAAATGTTCCATCTTATTTCTGGGAAATTTTGAAGGGGCCAAAAAAAAAACTCTTGACCTTATCCCACCAACTGTAAAAGTTGAATGAAACCTTTTTTTTTTAAAAAAAGGGTTTTAAAGGAAACGATTCGGGAAATGGGATGGGGAAATGTAACAATTGAAAAAATTAAAAGGTACGAACCCTAGATCCCCAACGACGTGAAGAGGAAAATCAAACAAAAGGATCCCCATACAAAAATGGGTTTCCAAACCCGAACTCGTTTTTTCCCTAGGGGTTAGCTGACTGGGCAGGGTTGCTTGTGTTTTGAGTAAACTTTTAACGAGAGATCACTTTTTTTAAAAATTTTTTCAAACAGTAGTAAATTGGCTTTGTTTAGTGCTATAATAGTTGTGGTTAGGTTTTCTTGATGTGGTGGGTGATGTTTGAAGAGCGCCTCCGTGATTACTAGTAAATTATTTTCCTCCTATCCCGTGTACGTGATATTTTACTATTCATAATAGAATATGCTTATAGAACGAGATCAAAACATACATTAATTAATGGCTATAACAATGCTAGCAGATTGTATATGTGTACAAAATTATTAATTCATTATAATATGTCTTTTGATATGTTATCTCTTTTCGTCTTGTTTTCCTATTACAGGTATTAGATTCTATAGCAACCCTATCTACAAGTACACAAAATGAAGGTTTAAGATAATTACATGGTCATAGGTTGGTAGCCCTGGTTCTTCTTCCTTGGCTATCAGCTGATATTGTTGCATTGTTGTTCTCTTTATTTGGGTATCGTGCAATGTCATTACGTTGAGGTTAGAAACATGGTTTTGAGCAAGACCAGAGAGTGTTTATTGTAGAGGAATATTTCAAAACAAAATCGTTGAATAAACCTTTGCAAAATGTCATTAAAATCACGTAAATAATAGCAATAAATCTTAATAATAACAACATGGTTTTTAGACAAATGTTTTGTTTGTCATTTTAATTTGAAGTCATAGGTTTTAAATTAAACACCCTGTATAATAGGCTACCATTACGTAAAGATATCTTCCAAATTATAAATTTGTAATCGTAGTAAATAATTATTTAATCGACTTTGTTATGTCAATGATTACTATGACGTGATCATGCACGCATGGTGGTTTTTATGTAGGCATAGGCTATTGATTTAAGATTGGTATAGGGTTTGGTATTTAATATACTTATTCACTGATCTCAGTGCAGTACCTAGTTGTATGGTTTGCTTATTATTTGACATTTTTGACTTGTATATTTAATTTAGTCTATTGTATAAACTTGATCTAGTTTAATGTCATTACTTAAGTTATGAAGAGTGCTGTTGTTTGTAAAATTTAAACAATGGGATGAATAAATCACCTTAAAAATTCGCTCGGGAAGCAGAGTTTAATCCATGTTTTTACAACAAGTCCATCAAACCCTGAATCCATCACCACGATACAAACAAGTGAGTTTTAAGTTTTTTTGCTAAACTTTTTAGCACCATTTCCATTCAAACTATATTCCTCCCTCTGATTCACAAGTTACCAAATCAAGTTTACTCTAACAAAACCCAAATTTATGCGGAGTAAGCAGTTTTTGAGGGTACAACCCTAACCTTGTTGAATCTTTAAAATTTTTTTGGTGCCCGATTGGTTTTATAACTTATTTTACTGCAACAAAAATTTTTTTTGTATTGTTTAAAAGTTCTTAACATTTTAAAATTACCAAAATTTTTTTTAACTTTAAATCCAAATTTGAAACCCGGGTTTTATTCCCTTTAAAAAAAAATGTTTTTTCCAAGGTTTTGTCACATTAAAAATTTTATTTATATTAAATAAAAACTAGGAAAATAAATAATTTAACGTCTCATTTAAAATTTCAAATTTTCTCCTGACAAAATTTTTATTTCCAAATTTCGGGGAAATATCCAGTAAATTTTAGGGTTGATTTTAAAACCGGGGCCAAAATGACTTGCCAAACATCCCCTTTTTTTTATTTTTTGCCATAACCTTCCCCAAAGGAAAATTTTAAAATAATGGGAAAAAATTTTTAGAAAATCCAAAAATGAAATTTTCGACCACCCCCCCCCCTTTTCTCAGAAAACCCCATAATTTTTGAAAAAATTTTTTAAAAAATTAAAATTTTCCCCCGATAAACGGGGAAATTTTTTATTAGCTGTACAAAAAAAATCAATGGCTTTTAAAAATTTTTTTTGTCAAACAAATTTGAAAATTTAAAATCGTTTTAAAAACCTTCTATAAAAACTTTTTTTCCTAATTTTTTTTTTTTTCAATTAAAAAACTATTTCAAAAAATTTAAATAAAGAAAATTCCTATTAAATTTTAAATATTATATATAACATTTATTGAGAATTTTGTTGCAGGATGAGGTACCAAAATGAGAGAACATCGTAATAGAGACTACATTTATGGGTAGGTAGTGAATGTGATTAGAACAATGTATCCAGGCCAAAATCGAGTTTGGTACATAATTGAAAGTGACTGAGGAAATGTAGGACCTTTTCCGTTAATTCACTACCACTACTTTGGTTAGGTTATGTTAGGTTTGGTTAGGTTTAGCTATGGTGTATTAAGTTTGGTTATGTTAGGTTAACCTAAATTATGTTTATGGTAGTGAATTAACATAAAAGATCTTAAATGTGTGATACAATAAAATTCAATGACATGTTATTCATATATTTAACTTAAAATGGCCATATTTGATCTTTAACTTGATTTTGAAGAGTTGTATTTAATAGGCTTAAAGTTGTACATAAATTCACAATATGTTTTCCTAACATGCAGTGGTAGAAACATAGAATAATTTGTAAGAGCCAGGCAGTTTGAAAATTCCCTTTAATTAAAGGGAATGGATCCTTACCTCCAATACGTGTATCCAATAGGATTAAAGGAGCGCCACAATATAAACGCAATTCACGGTGGCTCAGACGAAGTTTAATTTACCAGGACTCAGGCACAGTTTGTTACTCACATTTACATTACAGTGAACGTGATGCGACCTGCACTGTGACAATGTACCGTTTTTACATCACCAACGTTTCATTGCATCATTACAGTACATTTTCTTTTACTATTCAATTATGCCTCATGTTCTATTTTACTGCAAACCATAAAAAGAGTAAAAAAATAAAACTCATGTTGCAACATAAACATTATTTAATTACTTGAAAAGTTGTAAAAATAATTATGAAACCCTAACAATTTCCTTGTATATTGTGTTTTTATCGATTGAAGAGTTATTTGGATGTCCTAAAATGCTCTTAAGGAGAATGCCGTTTAGAAATAATCCCATTTTTCAAATTGTAAGCATATATGAAAAAAAAAAAAAACTGAGGATGTCACTATCTTTAGTAATTTTTTCGTAGTAAATTATTTGATACTTATGTTCATATAAATTGCAGTTTTGTTAGACTTAAGTTAATGCAAGACTGTTTAGTATTCAATTCAAGGATCAATATAAGTATAAGCAATGTACAATAATATTATACTTGCATGTTTGATATTTATACAATTTGATTTTAATCCATCCCCCTTGTTTTTCTTCATTGTATTCTAAAAAGGACTTATTTAACCACGAAAATCAGAATACATATACAAATATTAGTTACCTAAGCTATCAATATTTCAATTTAAATAAATTATTAAAAAATAAAAATAAATCACATATTTATGGCACCATTTGAAATAAGATGGCATGTGGATGCCTTGAATTTTGATAAAAACATCCTAGTTGCCTTCTAAGTACTAAAACTGCATGTATCTTAAAAATGGTACAACCCTTTTTAGTTTTGATTGCACCATTGTACTGAGCGAAAAAAGAATATGTTTAACGATATGTCGCATGACCAGCTTCTCATTAAGAATTTTAAAGTTGACCTCAACGTCTTGGACCTCAAATGACTCCAAAAAGTCTTGAATTTCACAAAAGATAATGTCTGTCTGTATATGTGTTGGCGTTGTTAAAAATCCTTTTTAATATAACATGAAGATAAACAAGGGGGGCTGCAGTAAACCCCCCCAGTACTTTACATAATTATTATCTTAAAATAAACAAGAGCTTCATTTTAACTCCCTTTGTAGGTTGTTTATGCACGCGACTAGGTTTTTAGACTTTAGTGATATTAGCTTTAAATGAAGTAGTTAAAACTAAAAAATTAGATATCACTCTAAAATTATGCTATTAATTGACAAACAATGTTTTAGAATTTTAATTTTATCGACGAAATTAGTAATCTGGTCACATACACGTTGGATTGTGCATGCTATGATAATACATAAACTGAAGTTGCAAAAATAGGCTGTCGCCTTAAGCCTATGGTAACACCCTACCGAGATCCCTTTTTTATTGCAGTTTAAACGATAGCGACTTGTACTCAAGTATTGCCAATAAGGGGGGGGAAGTAACTGCAATATATGAGGACCCTCAGTCTATTAACATAAACAGATTTCAACGCAACCGATGTATTTGTGTATTTCAATTTAGTAGATATGATTAGTAATTTATCAGAATTATGGTACAGTTTTAAGTACTACAAAATTTATGTGATATTTGTCTTTTCTAAAATTGCAAATATGAGTTTTACTGCACAGGGTTTTAAACTAGTCCCTAAATAAAAATTATGAGTTTGCTTTCATTGTACCATAAGGGATGTGATTTCCTAGGCCTCCGGCGTAATATGCTGCTGAATGGTAACGAAATCATTAAATGCAAATAACATGATAGTACCTAAACATTGTGGATACCTAAACTCAACGAAGGATACTTTTTTACCTCACTGCAGTTGGGTTGAAGTGTAGTTTACTATATTGCTTTAGTAACATTTGTTATCATTACTTAGTTAACTAAATGTACTCAAGATTCTCTTAGATTGGTAAATATTATGTTATTATATATTGTATATATTTTAATTTACAGTAAAAGAGACGAATTCTAACTAAAAAGGGACACAGTCGGTTTACAAAATGGTGTATATAACAGTAAACTTGGGCATGATATCTCATATATAATGTAATAGGTTTAATTACAATGGATTTACTGTAGTATATATGTAAACACCTAACACAATCAGTGTGTTTATTTAATTTTCAGTGGAAGAGAAGAAATTCAATTTACCAGGACTTAGTCGCAGTTCGCTAATCTCATTTGTATTGCAGTGAACGTGCTGCGACCTGTATTCCAACTATTGGCCTTGTTGATACAGGAATATTCACCTTATCTGTAGATGTATAGATTAAACATTTATATTTTAGCGTTTCTGGAGGATCCGCATTTATAAAGGTACTCACAACACGGAGATATCTTCTTTGAGAACTTAGGCATTTTAATTGATAATATGATCTACGTTTTGTATTAAAGGAATCTATATTGTGAATCTCTTCGGTCTGAAGATGAAATCGACCACCTTAATATGTTTACATTTTGTACTTATATTGTGATAAAGGTTAATGTTGGATATGGGGGTCCCGCCCTAATTTCATATTTTTTCAATAGCCAATTTAACTTCACGAACACGACTCTATAGCAATATTTAAGTGGAAATGCAAGTTTTCGACTAACAAAATTGAAAATAAAAAATATTTAATACATTTACTTTTAAAACTACGAGTATTTATACTATATTTCTATAATCGGATGTATTTTTTCTTCGAAACGTGAATATGATAACATATTTCTCAAACGACAAATAACGGCAGGCATATTTAATAAAAAGAGAAATCTTAGGTTAGGTTAGTATATGATGTGAAATTGAATGCTAACGTAATATAACCTTACTAACCAACCGAAGAAACATAAACTATAAAAAAAAAATAATAAACATAAATTTTTCAGTATTTATGTGTTGTAGAAATTAATTCATGTCATATTCGAGTTCAGGAGAAAAGCCTCCATTAAATTATTTTAATTTACATAGTTTTCAATTGTTTGTATGATATCAGTAAATCCGCTGAACATTTTCTAGGGATTAGTCTGTAGGGTCAATATTGTCTAGTTAATAAATGGTTCCAAAGAATTGGCACAAACTTTCCCCAATATTAAACACTAAAAAATAAAAACTTTGATTACCAGTTGAATTCACGAATATATTTTTTTGCCATGAATAAAAAACTAGTCATGTTGGATACATGCGGTTTAGAGAAAAGACGGTACAATATTTTTAATTGTAACATCTTTCCTGAAAATTTTATCAAAATCATTAAAGCTGTTTTTGAGAAAATTCCATTTTTGTATGTCTTTTTCCCGTAAAAATAAAAATATATAATTTAAAAAGAGTTAATAAATAGTCTGGAGATATTGGCTAAACACACCTACATACCAAATGTCATAAAAGTTGATCCATCCACCTGGTTTCCAGCGAACTGTACATACACAAATAAGAACAGACACCAAATTTTTTTTCCGAAAAACAAGCGTTTGGGTTCAAGGGACCATAAAATGGATTTGTAGACCAACTTGTAAGAAAGTTTTTTTTTACGATCACAATACTTTCTCTATGATAACGCACATCGGAGAGAGTAAAAAAATCATGAAACTGTGGTAGGACTCCCTTATCCCATATTTAACGTGGTAAATTTATGACGTTAATCTTTATGTACTTGGTTTAGTCAAATCCCAATAAGTAAATAGTATGTCGGAGCAATATTTCAAAGTAAAAGATTAAAACATGTATGTCATTAAGTTAATTCATTACGCACAATAAATCCTCCCTATTCACGCTAAATGTACTTTATATTATTTCCTCAGATAATGAAACGATGTAATTAAATGAAAAAAATAAATATGTTTTTATTTTAAATGTAATGGACTAGAAGTGATTTGGTTTCTATTTTTCAAAAACTAATTAACTTGTCCATAAAATTCTTGTTGTTTTTTATTACAAAATACTTATTTTCCAACTATAATGTAATAATCATATTTGAATAACGTAATACTAGATTGCTAAGAAGGTCTAGAAGTAAACAACTTAAAAATAGCCAACTGTAAATTGTCGACAGTTTAGTAATATGACAGTCAATTACTATGTAAATGAGTAAGTGCATACTCCCTACAAGGAGCAGAGATGGTGCAAAACAACAAAATTGGTTAGACTAAATATAGACCTATAGTTCTTCTTACATTTTTATTAAGTAACACAAAAATATTTTTCACGTTGCTATCACATGAGGC
>JAQJVL010010031.1:0-13847 GCA_035578905.1 Stictocephala bisonia | reverse complement strand
ACAATACAACCATATGATCACTTTTGCTGTTTCTTGCCACGATAATTCTCTGCCATGTTTATGTTTACAAGTGCCGAGTTGCCAACATCACATCAGATTAGTCCTATGATGTAAGAAATCACTCTTACGCAACATTGCCAACGTGAAAATGTTGAATAATCCTTACAATAACTAAAGATTTATTTTCCAGTTTATTTGTGCTGCCATCTAGCAATAAGTGATTGAATGAAGTCGGTATTGCAATCTAGTGGGAGGGTCCAGTCACAGCATGACAGTGCTATTGTTTTTGGCATCGGGACACTTTCGTCATGGAATGGGATCCTTTTAAACATAAATAGTGTCAGTATTAAGTTTGTATTTTAAAACAGATAACTTGAAAAATATGTATTTCATAGGCATTTAGTAAAATAGTTAGAGTTAATTAAATATGAGACAACATGTTTAGCAGGAGACAGTCACGCCAACGCAGACAGAACAGAAGGGCAAGCTGATGAAGGACATGGGTCAGTTGTGGCTTAAGGCAGAAGTGCGAGAATTGGAGACCAAAATGAAGCGCAGCTCTGCCCTCCCCCCCTACCTGGTGTTGGACAGTGACGCTCTTACCTTCCACACCAGTTTGGTCAAACAGTTGATGCACTCCAAGAAATTTATCATGCTGGTTCCCTCCATCGGTAAAGCAATCACTTGTAAATTAACTTAATTTTCTAAATTATTAGGTAGTTCAGGCTATCTTCAGCTCTGGAAAATCTTGGGTGTACTCCAAATCCCTCTGATTTTTAAATTTGTCAGATATTAGAATATGAAAGACTTGTCAGATAACTATTGTTGCCGCATTGCTAGTATAAAACGGCTAAAGAGTATTAGGTTCCAAAAATATAAAATGAAGAATATACAGATCAAACTGATAAATTGCCAAAGGATGGTTTTTAGGAAAAGCATGTTGAAGATAGATGCACCATATCTGAACATCAATCTACTCCGTGTTAGAGATTAAAAAATGGAAAATAACCTACTTAATCATATGCTACTCAGTAAATTTTGAAATCCATATAGCATTTTATTTGTTTACTCCATAAATTTAAAATTAAGACCTCTATAATGAATAAAAGTTTACATTTACATGTATAAATATATTCATCTTGATATAACAGAAAAGTTCATTTATATTATTTTGTACATTATTTGTTAGTTGCATGGCATTATAGTTACTTTAATTTCTTTAGTTTGATAGTGACATGCTACAAAACAATGAAATGAATTATTAGTATGATTGCAAGTATTTTTTATCAAGGTGATTATTTTTCTAAATGACTACATAAAACCTACGTATGATGATGTAAGATGATTTTTATCTAATAAATATAAGCTAGTGCAAACAAACTCTAAGCTTTTGCATACTTGTAGGGAAAACTATATTTTTTCGATATAAGAAAGAAGAATCCCATCTTGCAAGTTGAACTACATTAGTAACTTGAAACAACATTTTTATGATATTTATTTTCTTTTAATGTTGCAGTCAATTCATTCATCCATTCATGTGTGGTTTAGATATTTGGTTCATTTTGGTATTACCAGTTTTTTTTCTTGTTTTCTCATTTGTTATTTCACTTTCTATGACTCAAATGAATTTAACCTTATTACATTTGTTCCAAAATATGAGGTAAACTTGTAAAATATTCCCTAAAATTGCTTTTTTACATACTGTAGACACTTTGTAGTATTATTTTGAAGTTATAAGTTATTCCAAGTTTAATTTCTTCAGTTTCACTTTTATTATATTGAGTTCTCCTTCATCAATTATCAACACTCATTACCAGTTGTGGAAAAAGCTTCATTTCTTAAATATAAGTAAAGTAAACTGAATGGTGTTTGTGTGATTGAAACATATTTTGCATTGTAATATAATGGGAAGTAAGTTTTCTGGTTAGTTGCTTGTACTGTAATATATCATTTGTTGTTTGAAAATTTTTAAGTACTTACACTTTTTAAGTATCTAATAGCCTAATGTTTTTATGAATCTTATTCATGTCTGCAATTTATAAACACAAAAATTGCTTGGAATTTGGATAAGAGAAATCATTAGGAGAAATTAATTATTTGGCTATAGTATAGCAATTCGCTGTGTATTAGAGTCAACAGAGATAAACCAAATTGTCACTTTATAATTTACTCTTAAACCCTCAATAGAAAAACTAGAAATGAGGATGAACTGCCATTCATTCAGTGCTGGGTTCAACTATTTCTTTAATAAGCTCGATTTTGAATTAAGTAAGAACCTTCACTTCAATGTCCAAGTTTGAATTTGAAAGCAAAACAAGCAACAG
Organism: Stictocephala bisonia; assembly: GCA_035578905.1. NCBI lineage: Eukaryota > Metazoa > Arthropoda > Insecta > Hemiptera > Membracidae > Stictocephala > Stictocephala bisonia. The sequence continues at coordinate 11,523 of JAQJVL010010031.1, read as the reverse complement.
AAGTATGTATTATTTATATAATTTTATACATAATAAGATAAGGATCAATCCATATGAAGTGGTTCAATTAACGTTAAATTGGATGCTTGATTATTTTTAAATATTTTCATTTTTTATATGTTTTTACCATACTCATAAGAGGTTCAAAAATGATTTTTAAGTAATTTTATCTTTTACCGTTTATGCATGGAGGCCATTTTTGTTTACGAGAATATTGAGATTTTTGCCTTTGTAGACATTAGCGCTAAATTGATTATCACTGGATTGGATTATGCTAGAGCTTCCAAACCAACACCATATTTCAGAAAAATCTTTTCTTCAATACTTTTTATCTTCTTCATAGCTCTAAAAGCCAATTTTAACTCCCAAAATCGTCCCCAAAGTTCAGTATTGAAAATTGGAAAATTTCACTATTTGGAAGCTTAAAAAACAAAGAAGGAATGATTTATCACAGTTCAAACTTTTTCTTCAGTTATATAGCATAGCTTACTAATATAAAATAGAGTTTCAGCCTTAAAACATATTTCCTTAATTTTTTATAAATTTTTAAAAATTGAAATTTTAAAACTTTTGGAAAGTTTAAAGCTCCTAAAGGAAAGTTTTTTTATATCTTTTAATCTTTATTTTCCAAAAAACACAAAATTACAAATTTACAAACAATACAATAAATATAATATCTAATACTAAGATTTTTGTGGCATAACATATGCCTTGTGCTCAGGCTGACCAAAGAATACACAGTATTGAACAGAATTTCATTCACTTACTATCAAAAAAAATACTAGATAAAAGTTAAGTAAGAATAAAGTGTTTTTACTTGATCAGTAATTAAAGGTTGTGTTTTTGGAAAATTAATCCTCCAAGGCAAGGCCTGTTTGGAGGAAATATATAAAATAATTATTCAATTTGTTGCAGTCTATGTAATAGGAGAATTTAAATATATAGTAACGTAAGGCTTTATTGTATAATTTACGGCTTTTACGAAATTTACTGTAACTCCCATTTATAAAATACATTAATTTTACCCAAGCATATTTATTAACAAAAAGTAGAAAAGAAAAAACACTTTATTGTAGACCATATTCAAGAATACGATTTTATGGTGTAAATATAATATAAATACCTTATGATCCTATACTAAAACACATATAAACAAAAACATAAAAACATATTTACATCAACAAATATAAATTCTTACTCACAAACATAAAGAAAACCTCAAATGTATATAATATTTCAACATATCATAACCTCTGTTGTACACACATACTAGGGATGGACGAGTCTCGAAATTTCGGGAATTCCCCGGGAAATTATAACTCTCGTCCTGCGAGAAGGAAATTTTGTTACGATCGGGAATCCCATTCGAGAGTTTTTCAATTGTTATTCTAAGATGTAACCAACTAAATACTTCGATCTCAACAACACGGTTATAATCGACATTCATGGTTAAGTTCGGATTTTTTCAATCAATATAAATTAAAGTGAAAGGATAATAAAATTATGATAGACTTGTGTCTCGATTACCGTGGAATGTAATTTATTGCTTATACTGTGGCAGTGAAGTTACGTAGTGACTGACGACTGACAGTTGACAGTCGGAGTCGACAGTTGGGGTCGAACGTAGATGTGACGTTCTCACGACCCGTTCATTTGACAAGAGGCTCATCAGTGAACGAGATATCCGGATCACGATGCTCAAAAAACTATTGAAGTCGAAAAAGTTACCGAGATCTATGATCCAACTAAACAAATCTAGTATAGGACAGAACTGTTGACCGAAACCCAGATGATAACGAACAAAAACTGAGTGGGCCTATATTCCAATGTTTGTTTGTGTCAGTAATGTAAAATCATTCAATCAAACTGCTCCCGAGAACAGGTCACTTTACTGTCCAACAAAACAACAAATCTTCCTTCCCAATCCCATGGCAAAAGTCCATTTCTCTCATCTTGTACGTACGTACAATGAACCGTTCTGCTCGTTTCCGAATTGAAATTATCGTATATTTCCCGTGAGGTGATTGTGAAAGTTTTGGTGTTTAATCTGAGTAGGGAATCAACCAATGATTTGACAGAAGAAAATATCGTATCATATCATATAAAATATCGTATGGCGTTCAAGTATCGTGTGACGTAACAATATTTATTTATTTTCAATTTAATAAAAAATAAGTATATATATCCGTAGCGAATGTCAATTAATAATTTGTTTGTGAACACTTTAGATCGCCAAATGTGCATGTAACATTTGCAGGGATACGATATTTTCTTCTGTCAAAATGTCGATCGGTTTCCTGACTAGGTTAGAAAGTAACACAGATGGAGTGTAAAATGTATTACAATACGATAATTTTGATTTGTAAACTCAGTGAACGGTTCCCTGATCATAATTGTTACTACTACGTCGATGTTAAATGCAAAACAATTCAATCCAAATCTCTTCTGATTATAAAACGGACGGATTTAGCAATACGGAACATAATTTTTATTGAACCGAAACTTTATCATACTTCTTGTGTTCATTTTATAAATTTATAATTTAGCTGCACAAATCTTCTTTGTATCACCAGTTGCCAGTTGGCATTTAGCTGATATTTCAGATTGCATCTCGTCTGCTAGGCATACATTTGCCGATTATGTATACCGTTGTCACTCCAATACGTCAGAAATTCCTCGTGATGAAAAGATTATCTTTTTATGTATCGAAGTAGTTTCGAGTTGCATACATTTATTTACCAATCATAATTTATTAAAAATAATTGATCGTAAACGACTTTTAAATTTATATTTAGGTGCACAATTATTAAATTATTACTATCGATCCATTAAATTAAACTACCGGTATTTTGGCATCTAGATTTACAAATTTGATTATATTTCACAGCTTATTTCCGGTTCATTATAACCACGTTATTACTGAATAAAATAACTACAGATCCACTTTTTATGGCGTATATAAAATCAATTTTTTGTTGGAAAGAGACAATTTTTAAAGCAAAAAGACTGTGTTTGGCGATGACGCCTGAATCGTAGAATCACTTGATCCAGCTTTTGCCCAAAAGCTTCGCTACCGTGATCAGAACTACCAGATAAACCAGATCGACCGTCTGTGTGATTAGTTGACAATCACAGATAAGAAATAGATGTTGCTTTTTATGACTACAGCGGCAGTTATTAATAGAATTAAAACAAATGCACATCTCTACAATAGTCAATACACGTGCAGTAATAAATTACTAAGTTTATCGTGAGGATTTGGGGGGGGGAATAAGGAAGGGACTGCTAGTCTGTGTGCAACTTCAGTTCCTAGTTATAATGTAGTTCAATTAATTAATTGAAGAATTCATCCATGTCGTTTTTATGATGATTTAAATTAAAATTCGCATGTAATATGTAACTACCATTCTTTTATTTCGCTTGTTACAATTTTAATTCAGTTATATCAGATAAGATGGCTTTGTTTATTAAGTGTGTAATCTGTTATTGTTTAGTCTAAACCTGTTTGATTTGTTTTCTGTTTTGTGGATAGCAGGCCAAAAATAAAAAAGATTTAATAAAATAAGGAGTACATAAATGTGCCTTAACATTAATGGTTGAATTTCCTACTAGATCACGTACCAATAAATTATTATTACTATAAAATTATTCGGCATATTTGTTTTATCTACTAAGTTTGAAAATTAATGTATGATAAGCTGGGAAAAATTCTCTCCGAAAATTTCTCAAAATTTGGTAGGAAATTAATTTACCTCCCGTTTCCCTCCCGAAATTTGGGAGGAAATTAATTTCCCTCTCGTTTCCCTCCCGAACCTAAAAATCTCCTCTCGTCCATCCCTAACATATACACACACATAAATATTCACACATACCTAGATATATACATATACAGAACATAAAATATACATCTATAAGCATATGCAATCGTAAAAGAAAAAAAAAATTACCTTTGAATTTCAAATAGCAATCTGTTTACGTCCTGCACTGTAAGTAACCAATCCCTTAACTGTCTAAGAAATGTTTGCGAAGTATCTAAATTTTTTAAATCGTTAGGTAATCTATTGAATATCATAGGGGCCAGAAAGTTATATGTTTTAGTAAAAAATGTTTTCCTCGGTCGAGGCACTATCACATTGTCTGAGTTTCTTAATTTCATTTTATAAGCATTTAGGACATTTCTACTATTTCTACTCCTGTTAAAAAAACTTTCATGACTTTGTATACATACATATTGCGTATTGGTAATATTTTCAAAGATTTAAATATTGGCCATGATGAATCATATTTGTTTGCTTTATTTATTATTTTTACAAAATGTTTCTGTATGGACATAAGTGGTTTTAGATTGTTTATATATGTTCCACCCCAGCACTCTATTCCATAATTAATTCTACTATGGACTAAAGAAAAATAAATAGTTCTCATTAGGTCATTTTTGCACATTTTTCTTAAAAAGTAAAAAATCCTGAGAATATTAGTTAGTTAGATATCTTCTTAACAGATAAAATATGCATTTCCCAATTTAATTCTGAATCTAGTATCACACCTAAATATCTAATATGTTCCTTTTGTTCTATTTCAGAACAATATTCTCTACATGTTCTACCATTACACAGACAGCTAACACATTTGTACACAATTTTATCAGGAAAAGTTAATTTTTCTCGTAAACTAAAGTTTATATAATTGGTTTTACTTACACTAAGAACTAAGTTATTATCGTTAAACCACCATCGCAAAGCTTCCAAGTCAGTATTCATTTTTATTACAATTTCAGCTAAACTGTCATCAGTGTAAGTTAGAGCTGTATCATCAGCAAAAGACACCACTTGTCCATGGAATTTCCCTTTGCATAGGTCGTTAATATAAATCAAAAACAATGCAGCCCCTAACACTGATCCTTGGGGTACTCCATACTTTATCTCACCAAATTGACTCAAAACTCCATTAATTTTAACACATTGCATTCTCTTCGATAAATAACTTTTAAACCAATCGTAACCCACACCCCTAATACCACAACTTGAAAGTTTCTTCAGTAAAATTGTATGATTAACTGTGTCAAATGCTTTTGTGATATCCAAAAATAACCCGCTAACACGTTTACCATCATTTATACCACTAGACACTCTATCCATAAACTCAATCAAAGCTATCTCTGTATTTAATCCTTTGCGAAATCCAAATTGGTTTTCACTGAAAATTTTTATTTTATCCAGAAATTTTACTAGTCTTACTTTCATTAATTTTTCTAATATTTTAGAAAAGGATGACAGCAAAGATATAGGTCTATAATTGTTGCAATCTGTTTTTTCATTTTTCTTATGTATTGGAATTACAAGTGCTTCTTTCATTTTATTTGGGAAAATACCTGATTGAAAACTAAAATTTATAATGTACAACAAAACAGGTAAAAACCTATTATACGTTTTCTTAATTAGTGTAGAGCTTATATCATCAATCCCAGGGGATTTCCCATTTTTTAACGATTCAATCACTCTTATAAGTTCATGTTCCAAGACAGGCTCTATAAAAATAGATTCTGCTACGGAAAACTCACTAAATTGATTTCTGATATCAAGCGATTGATAATTAGTTGTTTTATCGTTACTCTTGTTTAATTTATCACCCACTGATAGAAAGTAATTATTAAATTCATTGGCTACTTTAAATGGATCACTTACAATTTCATCATTAATTACTAGTTCAACATTTGCATTATTATTAACTGTTTTCTGACCAGTCACTTCTTTTAATATTACCCACGTGCGCTTTGGATCTTTCTTATTGTTTTCAAAGAGTTGAGAGTAATAATTATTTTTCAAGTCACGGATATCACTATTTAGCCTATTTCTGAAACTCTTGAAATATTCATTTAAAACAGTATTGTTGGGCTGACTTCTAACCTTCTTCAACAGTGCATTCCTCGTTTTTATTCGTTCACAAGTATCAAAATCAATCCACGGCTTTAACTTAATTAATTTTTGTTTTTTAAATTTAATTTCTTCTTTACATTGTATAATTAAATTAATTAATATTCCATGAAATGTGTCAAAAGCACGCGAAGCATCTGTTTGCAAATATACATCTCCCCAATCTGCAGTATTCAGTAAGCTGTCAAGTTTGTTGTAGTTTGTGCTATAATCCACGGACGCGGCCTTGACCTTCGCGGTATCAGCTGTTGCCCACTCCGCGCCCCTCAGCCACACAGCTGTCATGCAGTGGTCTGTTATGTTGCTTTCTATTATTGCAGCGTCAATTATAACTTTATTTAAATTACTTATTTTAGCAAGCACGTGATCAATGCAGCTTTCAGATCGTTCTGTTATTCGGGTAGGAGAGTTTATTAATGTCTGAAATCCATTGTTAGCTATTAAATACCTATATTCATCAGTTAATTTATCATTTTGTAATAAATTTAAGTTTACATCTCCCATTACTAACAAGTTTCTACAAGATTTTATAGAACTTCTAGAAAGGTACGTTTTTAACTCATCTATAAAAATATTATTAGAATAATCATGTAGTTTATATACAGCTATCAGATGAAAAATACAACCTAATTCATTAAATACTAACTCCAAGACGTCTGCTGAATTGAAATGTACGGATAACGATTTAACGTTTTTTATAGTTTTATGACAAAATACAGCCACTCCCCCAGCTCTGTGTTTCATTTGTTTTTATGTGGAGATTGTAATTCGGAATTTGATAAAGTTCAATTTCAGCCTCTTTAACCCATATTTCCGAAAGAATAAAAATTTTAGGTAAATTTTCCATACTTGCCATTTCTACTAAAAAGGAATCAAAGTTAGCGCGCATACTTCTTATATTTTGATGGACAATAACAAAACCAGAGTCCCTACTCAAAAATTCTAGCGTTTTATATTCAGAGCCCATTTTAATTTAGAAAATAATACAAACAAAATTATTTAGTAGTTTTCCCGGAACGTAATCTTAAATATAATATATTATTGTACGCATACCTTACAAATTATTGAGGTCAGCCTGGCACTTTATAACTTTAACAGGTCCATGGTCTTCCTTCCTCATGAAGATCCTTCCTCCTTTGACCCACAGCCACTTATAGTTTTGATTTCTTCTGGCTTCTCGGGCTACGGCGATTAGTTTCCTTCTGGTTGGTGAGAGGGACTCATTAATATATATTGGAATGTCCGTGGGAAGATTTAGGTGCCGTGTAGACAGATCCTTCTTCTGACGTTTCTTCATCAACAACTGCTCCGCATCAAATCGTCTAACGAATTTGACAATGATTCCAGTTGGTACATCTGAGTCGGGTTTCTTCTTTAACGAGTGGCAGATGTCAATCATTGAATCAGATATTTCCATATCAAGTGCCTTACCAACGTTTTTAACTGTACCTAACACATCTTTTCCATCATGTGGTACGCCCTGAATTTCAATGGTATTTCTCCTAGAGTACTGTTCAGATTCATCAAGTCTTATTTCTAATGACTCTACTTTATCTCTTAATACTCTATTTTCTGTTCTTAATGACTCAATGATTTCCAAGTACTCCTTTACCTGTTCAGTCTGTTCCTTCAGCACTTTGGTGTTCTCTTCAAGCTATCCATTTAGCATTTCATAGGACTTGTTGAAATCAATGGCAGATTGTTTATGCTCATAAGATAGTTCATTTATTGCTGTCATAACGTCTTGAAGAGAGAGATTACCTTCATTTGCCTTGGAGTCCAACCTCAGACTGGCCCTGCGGGTGACGCTGCAAGGGTTGCACCGCCAAACACTCCCCTCACTTGTTAGGTAGTCTACATCTGCCCTATTCATCTTGACACATGTGCCATGAAACTCCTTACTACAATCACAGCAAGATAATTTAAGCTGTTTACTACCTATAACCTTATTGCATACAGCACAGTTTGCCATTTTAAGGTTATGTTTTGAATACTCCAGTAGCAAACACAAATTAAACACTTTACAACAGTATACCTCACAAACTATATATGTAGTATTCAAGAATAGGCCTACAGTGTACTCATATATCACCCACAATATAACAGTCCATACAAAACTAACATTATTGGGAGATAGACTAAGAGAGATTTCGCCACGTCCGTAATACTCGACTGCGCGCGCATCACTAGTGGAACATGATATAAAAAATCTGATTTTTGCATAGCATGTACATTTATATATGGTGCTTAAGTAGAGTATAAATTTGAACTTGGATATTTGACTCTGAGCAAATTTATGAATTTTCAAAGCTAAGAAAAAAACAGATTTTCTCCAATGTTCATATTATGTGAATTACTTAAATATGAACGTGGTATTGGAAAGTATATAAAGTTAAGATGGAATGTTGTGTTAAATTATTTATTAATATATACAGAAGGTCTCAAAACATAGAAAAATCAGATATACATAGGCCTTTTAAAAAAAAATCTATAAAAGATCTGAAACCGTTACACATAACTGATGTAATTACATACCTCATTCTAACTCTTATAATTGTTTAGAAGTACACTTCTTCGGATAGCTTTTGAGAAATAGAATACGATCTTCCAGTAGTTGTGGTAAGTTCAAGCACTGAAAGTTTTTTCAGCATGTTCTTTAGTGGGATCCAAACGGTATCACTGGTTGATTTTTTAAATGATGTCTGTGGTCCAGCTGGTTCATAAAACTTCACAAATACATCATTGTTTTCCAAACTTACTTTTTCAACATCTACAAGCCACCACTGTTCATCATAAACAATGGCAACAATGTCATTTATTCTTACTGTAAATTAAGCAATTTTACATACTTTATGATCTTCATAAATCGCTGTTTCTGAAGTAACATAGCACCTAACTATGTTTTCTGAAATGCTATGAAATCCCCGAGTACCTTTTATTGGCAGACAGTTGTCAAATCTGGTTTGAAGTCTTTCGATATATAATATTATTTCTTCTTTCTTGACAAGAAAATACGTTACTCCTTTAATATTATCCTTGCAAAATGTGTACATATCCTTGACTGTAAGGATTTGGTTTGAGGTAGCACGTTGTAAACTTGCTTTGCTCACCTCCCGTTTTGTAGTACCTCCTACTCCATCGCATGCATTTTTGCCATGGCAGGAGACAAAAAAATGCCACTCAGCTTCAAATCCAAAATCTATTTTGTGGTAGCAGAGGTTTAAAAAATTTTTCTTATTTTTATACTGACTGCCACTACCATCAGAAAAATAGATCAGCTTCTCAACAGTAGGCATTTTTCTTTTATAAATTATGTCACATAATTGAGAAATGCATGGACAACTGCAGTGTTGTGCTCCAAGTAGTCACTAAGGATGGAGATGGAACTGATCGTTTTCATTTTTATAATAAAACACAAACGGATTCACAGTTGCTTGGTCATTGACCCAGTGGTATCCTTGAATTTCATCCTGTACCGTAAAAGTAAAATTTTCTGCAGTCAGCTAAGACAATGCATTCATTTTCAGAAAGGCTTTTATTTTTTTTCTTTCATAAATTGACTTTAAATTTTGGAGATGTAGTGGTGACTTTTAAGGTTGATTAACTTTTCTCATAATGATTCAAAGAACTCCTCTTAAGACTTTACTATTGTAACCATTTCCGCCCTGTCCGTTGTGGCCCACTGCTTGAATGTCACATTGTCTGGCATTTCTTCTTCAGATTCCTGGAGTATTTGAAGAAGTACCTTTTTATCAGGGCAACTTGCAGTCATATCATTTATCATGCAGTCATAGTCATTTGTATTACAGACTAACAAATCAAGTAGGTACTTATAGTCAACATTGAATTTTGCACCAGTTATCATAAGCTTCACATTTTGGTGGTAAAGGCAAACACATACAGAATGCGTTCGAGAAGAACCAGCATTACACACCATTTTGGGCGCAGTTCACAAAATTTGGACCTGCCAATGTTACAGTCTGGATAAGCATTTTTGAAAGCCACATACAGCTCATTTAGATTTGACAGCACGAGGCGTTTCTGTTTCATTACTTTAGTGCCATTTATAACTACTTTAATACAATCTTTCTTAACTGGGCACATTCTACTATTTTCATCACTCTTATAAAACTGTTTGAATTTTTCAATAGTTTCTTCGCTTACACCTGCTCCTTTATTTTTCCGTAAACTGGAAGAATACCTTGTTCTTACTAAACTTCTGGTAAGTTTAATTAAACGGTCTGAAACTTTGAACTCACTAGCAATTTTTTGTCTCGACCAAGAGTCAGGTATTAAACTTAGTATTAAACTTGTTCTTCTTTAGATGCTAACGAACATTCAGTTTTAATAATCAAGTACAGACTTGTCCACTGATCTGACTCACTGATGAGGATCACACAGATTTTGTTCTGTATTCTTATTGATGTTATTTTTATTATTATAATAGGTTTTTTATTATTATTAATTTATTATAATAATATATTATTATTATAAATTATAATAATAATAATTTTTATTATTACGACTACTTACGGTTTATTCCTTCATAAACCAGTGTTCATTAATTTCATTTCAATTTAAAACTATGTCTAAAGAACTAGAACAAAAGCTAAAAATTTTTTAAAAATAAATTGTAGTCATATTTAAACACATATAAGTACATGTATTGAGAGTATTTCATCAAATTGCAATTCATCAAAAATAGGCCAATATCACCTTCATATTTAAGTAATTCGCATAATATGAACATTGGCGAAAATCTGTTTTTTTCTTAACTTTGAAAATTCATAACTTTGCTCAGAGTCAAATATCAAAGTTAATCAAAAATGTATACACTACTTTAGCACCATATATATGTACATGCTGTACAAAAATCAGATTTTTATATATGTCCCACCAGAGATATATAGAGCTTTAAACTTTCGAAAATAAGTATTGTAAAAAAGATTTTTCTGAAAAAAGAATGGTGTTAATTTGGAAGCTCTAGCATAATCCAATCCAGTGATAATCAATTTAACACTAATGTCTACAAAGCCAGAAATCGCACGATTCTCGTAAACAAAAATGGCGGCCATGCATAAACGGTAAAAGATCAAATTACTTTTAAATCATTTTTGAACCTCTTTTGAGTATGGTAAAAACATATTAAAAAATAGAAATATTTATAAATAGTCTAGCAACTATCATAGGACCACTTCATATGGATTGACTCATAAACATTGTAAAAACTTAGAGTAAAATAGATATCCTATACTAAAAATAAAATACATGTAAACATTAAGAAAAATCTTCATCTTTACTATAGATATTATAGTTTATATAGACTAGTTTATTGCTTGTAAAACTAAGTAAATTAGTTGTAGTCTGTGCCCTTAGTATTTTTTTAAAAGTTTACAGTTGCAAAATCAATTTCCAGTTTTAAACATTGTTGATTTCTAGTGGTCTCTTCATTGGATGAACAAAAGCGATTGAATCGACGTGTAAGAGATACCATCCGCTGGTTGGAAGCTCAATTTCATCAAGGGAACCGTTTTCTGAGAGCCCAGCGAACTAATGAACACTTGCCTCTACCCCTCATCAAGTATCCAAG
>JAQJVL010010030.1:0-13849 GCA_035578905.1 Stictocephala bisonia | reverse complement strand
AAAAATATAATTTATTTATCATATTTATTTGTTTTTAAGCAAATAATTTATTTTCATTTCATCTTTAGGTTAACTGAATATAACGAAGTAAAATTTAGTGATATTTAAATATACTATTGAGTTAATTATCTATATATGAACGGATACAACTATGTTTACATACATATTTATTAAATAGGCTTGATTGTGAACGACAGTTACAAATATTTCTTAGTAAAGAAACAAATTTCAAACAAACATAATAGCAAATTGGCTAAATATTAGGACATTGTAACTATGAGAAAAAATTTAACACAATGGAGAATAAATGAGACACATTTTTAAACAATAAATAGCACATATTCATTAGACCTTTCGATAGCAATGCTATCTATCAACATTAGACACATTTCAAATATTTAATATATAAGTAGCATTGCTATTGAAATGTATCACGAATTACGTTTTATGTATTTGTTCAAAATTGTGTTATATTTTACAGCATTGTACAATACACGAAAACCAACATAACTCCATCTACAACGTCCAATACTCTCTTATTGTTAATAGTCTAAAAATATGTCTATCCTTTCTTACCTTAAACTATATTAATATTAATCGGCATTTCTTATATAATTATCTTATTTATAAGGTGTATTAATCCGTAATACAACTGACACCTCTTTATCTTGACTTATGTAACATTATATTACATATAATAAAACAGTTATGTAACCATGTATTAAATTTTTAATTAAATAATTATTTAAACTATTTTATATTTTATGAAAACCCCTAAGATTGTTTTATAGCAAAGTACGAGTAGGACACGCACTAAAAATGCTTGAATGTTTAGAAATAATAAGCTAGAACAAAATTAAACGTTCATCATTTTAGGAGTTTCTTTGTATAATTGGATTGTAAAATATAACAATTACTTAGAAAGTAGTTATTATAGGACGTTTGGATGAAGTATCTAAAAAATGGACACCATGAGCTTAGGTCCTAGTGGAGCACACAAATGTATTCTAGCTATATTACCAATAAATATTCAATACATTGAAGATACATCAAAAGCAATTGTTACAAGCTAATCATACTTTCATTGACAATATAATTACTCTACTTCATTGACAAGTGTATTTAACACACTGTTTTTTGATGACAAACATTGACTATAAACATATAAACTACTGCTAAGATCAGAACATCATATCATTAAGTCTTGGACGTAGACACGTTGATATAAAAAATATCTCATATAACCAATCTAATGTATTATTGGAGCTTTGAGGATTTTATACCCTCTAGCACTAAGTGGACATTAACCACCCTTTTACCCTCAAAGTTGGAACTAAACATTTTATTTTAATTATTTGTCAAAATATATATTTCGTAAGATATTAACATCTAGTTATAGCTTTGAGGTTATTGATACGGTAATATATTTTCCCCCTAAATTTGAAATTTACCAATATGTAATAAAACACCTGTTTTAACCAGTTAACGTGAAATTATGGCCTATCGGTACATTCAAGCCTTTTCCCCTTAAAATATACACTCAACGAGGTACTTCAACTACAGAAACATATCAATTAGAACCTCGATCAGGCAATAATCAAACTCTTTCAGCTTAAAAGCGGGCATCCAACACAGTTAGTGGTGCTATTATTGTATTATTTTGAGAGTAAGGAATATGAGGAATTTATTTTTACATTTAATTTGACATTTTAATAAAAATGAGTTGAGTAAAAATAATTGTTTCAATTATTACATCAGTTACTTTTATATAGAATAGTGACAATATTTTTCAATTGGAATCATATATCTTTAGAGGTAAAGAATTCATAGCTGTAATACAGTTTTTGTTGTTATTGTGAGTTACAAATGTCTATGTGTTAGGCATGAACATTATTAAATTTTATGAATTATTTAAATTTAAACTTTTGTTTAAAATTATATTTTTAATATCTGACGAAAATATTGACGTAGAGTAATGTGTATAAAAAGGAATTTTTTAAGTTAGATAAGTAAAAATAGCGTATGATAACATACAATACCCTACAAGAGTAATTAAATTGTAGCATATTATTTGTCTTGATTTATAAATAATATTAGGCAAGCAGGTTATATTTTGGTCTCTTATTAATAATGCTTATTACATTATATAATTAATAACGTTACTTTAAATTAAATAGTAAAATAATATTATAATTTTTTTACATAACTTCAGTTACATTAGCATAAATTTATGGACTACTATGTTGTGTATTTTCTAATAAATCAGTAATCAACAATTCATTCAATTTAAAATATTATTGTACTGAATTGAGTCCTTTGGATGTTTACATGTATAAATATAAGTAAAATTACTTAAATGCAACAAATATTATCCCTTCAGGGTCAAAAATCTCCAAATACCTTTTCAATTGTTACAGTGGTAAATTGTTCTAAGGATTGTAAAGTAGAGTATTTTGATACATTTGGAAACCGAAGTACGGTACATAAAACCCAGGTGGAGAGGGGGTGGGTTGCCTAGTGACGTAATCTTAGCTACAATGGCTCACTTTATCACTTAGAGAGGAAAAATCAAATACTTAACTGCTTTTCGGATTACTTTGCAATCATTCATTCCACGAATTTAAAAAACTGTATACGTAATAATCACACCATTTATTTTAAGTGGCAAGTATTTCTAAACTTATTGCTATTTATTATTCAGATACCAATCGTTGAGATAAGGAGTAAATGAGTGTTGTGAGTGTAGTCATTGTTACTAAGTTTGACTGTTCCTTATAAGAGACATCTATTAATACTTTCACTACTATGAGATTTGCAGTTTAATATGAAATCCGAACCGCGTAGTATTGGTCTGATTTTCAGCCAATACACAAAACTTACACTCAGTTCTCTTTTCTAAACAACATCCGAACCTTGGTAACCACCAAAAGAGGCCAGCCCTAACTTATCTAGCAATCACATAACATATCTAGTGTGTGTGCATATCTATTGCAATCATTGAGTAAATGCCAAGTCAGTATTAAGAAGGCCGATCATTGAACCTATCACATGCGATCTCAGCAACACTTTGTTACAAAACAAAGGGATATAACAGTATATAAATGTTGTTAAATGTTCAACTCCATTCACAGTATAACAGGTATATTTTATTTCTACAGCTAAAAGGTAGCTTTCCTAGTCTTAAAAATAGTATAACGTCATAATATATCAATACAACCAAATAATAATTCCTGATGTTGGAAAATAATTATGTGGAAAATAACTTTTCTCACACATTTTAAAGATGTCAAGTGGCTGTTTATAATTATTGCTTTGCCTTACATAATTTTATATGATAAAATGTCCTCTTATATTGCTGTGCATTATCAAGAGTTGTATTAATTTCAAATTACATTATCTTCAATGTCATCGATGACATTAAAAAATATCTTAGTATACTTTAAAATGGTTTTCCTACCATATAACAGTTTTTTTATCTTGTAGAGAAAACCTAAATTTAGTAAATAATGTACGATAGTGCTGAAACATATATGATTTCTTTAAATTTAAAATGTATACTACAATAAAATTAAATAGAGAACCTTTGGTTTATGAAGCTGGGATTAAACCAACTACGCTACCGACCGATTGTAATAAACAGGGAATAAATTAATATAACTCTTATCATGGTTATATGTTTGCTTCGTGAAGAGACACGTGGATGTATCTCTATGATATTAGGTGAAACTGTCATCTTCAATCGGAATATAATCAAACATTCACCAAAGGAAAGATATACAGGAGTTTCTTGTAGCCTGACGCCCACATATCAGAAGAGTTATATTGGCTGTAGGATCAGGTTATCGAAATCGATTCCTTTGTCGATCGTGATATAGAGGCTTCAAGTCGATCTTGATATTGTATCTATTTTATGTTGTTTTCTTGCAGCTTCAACCAAGTTTACTTAAACGTGTATTGTTCTATATTGTAAATTTGTTTTCGTTATTTTCACTTCAGCTTTATAATAAAATATCATTGCACTGATTAGCGGAAGAAGATTACAAAAATAAGAAATAAATCACGTTAGCGTTCAATTCATAAACAACATTCTTGTTTTATCAGTAACAGATGAATTTGGGAACGATTAATTTTAAAAATCTAAATAGTTTTCAAATTAAATAAGCAGTTTTTAGTTTATTATTTTAGAATTATATCGTTTTTTACACTGAATAGGTTCTAAAAAGCATTTCATAATTTTGATTCGTTATTGTTAATTTAAATAAAAACGTTTCGCTTTTGGTATCCCGACGTGCATTTCATATAATAGGTATAAATATAAACGATATGTACTTTTAAGGTTATTATGTCAAGAACAACCCTTTGGTTCTTTGATATTCTTTAATAGAAAGAGGTAAATATTCTTATTATTCTACTATTCACCTGTGTTAATTCAATATATATATATATATATATATATATATATATATATATATATATATGAACAATTACACGTTCCTAAACGAATTATCTGAGGGAATTTTTATTAATGTTTATGATTAGTTTATTATTTTTATTTTTCAGAATATGTTATGCATATAAAAGGTTTCTCAAAATGTATGTTACTTTTTACTTGTAATATAGTTAATATTGTTTTCCCTTTTTTCTCCATTTAGTGGTGGTTAACCGTTTAACAGCAAGGAATTTTACTTATACGAAACAATACATTCTTTTAATTATTTACTTAAACTTAAACGATTAAGAAGGTCAAAATATAATCTGTTAGGTACCCTTTTTTATAATATATTTAAAGTCATAACCAATTACAAATTTAAAACAATTAACTTTATTGAACATTTAAACAGACAAAATCTGTAATACATTTTTAAGACTGCTAAAAATTGGTTGTAGGAAGAAAAAACTAATTTATTTTGTATTTTTAATTAAATTCAAATATCTGAATGTTAACGGATTTTCTCCTCTTTTGCATCATATATATTTTTTAATAACAATAGTTTGAAATGATTTAAAATGAGAATGTTAACTCTCTGAATGAATCGATTACATTTTAGAAAGAAAATTGTTTTCGTTATTACGTTCCAAACGGTATTTTACAACGTATGGGAAATTCCTTTTCTGGAGGCAGGTGTTTCTGATACATTTTGAAATAACTTTAAGGTAAAATGTAACCTAAACATTTTTAGTCTCTTTATGACAGGGTTGCAGCAGCATTTCGATAAACCCACCTGTGTAAACTTTCATCTTTCCCAGTGGCGTTATCACACACAACTTTGCTCTTTAAAGAGGATGTCTAAGAAATTCGTTTACCTAAATTATTGATTATGAATTTCAACATATCACAAATGTTTTAATGTGGAAACAAACAAAAAAACACTTTAAAAGGAACACTTTTGGAAAATAAGACAAGAATTACTTTTAAAATGATTTCAAATATAAAAAATATGTTACGTTTAATTTGTCAAATTTTTTTGTGGTTGCTGAAAAATAAGTATGATGATATCTAATAAGTTAAATTAATTCAGTTATAACTGATATGACCTTATCATCAAATATTATTAGTAAATCTAAAAATTTGTCAATTTTTCATTGTTTTTAATTAACGTTTTTGTAGTTTATAATTATATTACATGCTTTCAGCAAGTTATTTACTTCATTTGGTTCCATCTGATTGATCATGTGTCACTATATAGATAAAACAATAAAGGACAGGTTTTAAACAATAGTTTTGAAAACAGTTACAAGTGTTAAAGTGTTTTGATTTTGTTCTAATTCAAGAAATTTATTTTGGGGGCTCTTAAACTAAAAGTCAGAGGTGATTTTTTTACTGGTTGTATATGTTATTTGGTGTGTATAGTATTTTGGTGAGCCAGTAGCCGAGTTGTCTAGGGCAGTTCCCTTTACATTTCGGTCGGAATAACGCAGGTTCAGATCTGGCCTGGACTAGATGTAATAATCAGTAATGTTGATCTAAAACTGTCCGGGTTTGCCGTCTTAAGCTGTATGAGTAATTGTTCATAAATGGGTAGAGTAAGGTTAAGGGGGAGATCGACCTTTCCTTTATAACCCAAGAAAAACAGTTATTTTTTCCACAAATATTTTAAGTATTAACTATTAGTGTGGTTGAACTAATACGTAGAAAATTACGTATAATTATCGTATTTATATATATTTACATTCTTACATATGAGACGCTGACACAACGTTGTGCGTATTTTATGGTGAATATGAATGATAATATGAGGGTAGGATGAGTGTGGATGAGTGTAGTCTGGTTACTAACTGAGTTCAACTGTTCCTCAGAAAGTGCAATTTATTTATAGCCCAACGTCAGGGTAACTAAGGGACCCAAAACTTTACGTGTATCCGAACCACGTAGTGCTGGTCTTATTTTCAGCCAATTGACAAGCCTGATACTCAGTTATCTCCCCCACACAACATCCGTACAATGATTACCACCCAACATGGATACCTCAGACTTCTCTAGCAGTGTCCACGCAACCATCGAGCGGACGCCATGTCGGTATTAAGACAACCGAGCATGGAACCTATCCCCTGAAATCTCCACTATACTGTACAAGTAGCTTACAAGCCTTGCGTTGTTACTTTTATTATTGCTTGGAAACATAAATTATTTTGAGTCAGTTGTTAAATTAAATCTTTGGCTATAAACAGTAATATTTTCACCAAAATAACATAAGATCTAACTTTAAGACCCAGTTGGGTGAACCTAAGGTCCACGGTTGATTAGAAACCTTTATCTTTCTAATTTGAGGTCCTCAAAATATCATCAAATAAATAGGTCAGTCATATGTATATAGCAAAGTTGAATTACTATTTACAAATACTGAAGTTTATATCTGAAATTTAAAATATGTAATATTTTAAATGTGTGTATAAATTTAACATTGATGTTTTCATACAAAACTATTTAGATGGTAATAAGTAAAAGTTATAAGTAGAACTTTAGAATAAGTTTATTTAGAAGAAATAATCAGCCTGAAGTCAGATCAACTTTAAACAACCATTAAGGTAAACAGTAAGGGAAATAAATTGCCCATTTATTTTGTCGAAACGAAACGCAGAAATGGCATGGTAATAGACTTATGGCACATTGAGTCGTAAAATACAGGAGTCAATCATGTACATCGATTTTTATATAAGGAACAGGTCTGCCATAACGGTTATTGCCAAGCTGTTTTATGTCAGGCGTTTTTGAAAAACATAAGTTACTATTGATTCAATATATTTAGTGGTAATTGTAGTTCTGGTATAATGTAAACATTATTTTTAAATGTCAATAGAATTTTACAACTATTGGTATTTATTTTTTATTTTATAACTTCCATGATTGAGTATACATTTGAATGTGCATTGATTGACATAGTAAATGTTCTTTCGTTTTACTATTAACAAACTTACAAATTTTACGTCGTTATCAATTACGATATATTATTTTAGCGTGGTTAATAACATGATAATATTTTTATTTTAAGGTGTTTGGAAAATTATTAAAAATATATTCTATAAACATAATTTTCAATGGAATGCCATAGAACTTGTATAAACCGTACGTCTATTCTATAACTATAATAAATATAAATATAATAATTCTATAACTATAATATATAAATAACAATAATTTTTCGCTCATTGTATTTTATGAAAATAACATAATTAACTGTAAAAATTTCCTGTATTTTATAAAATTTAATTGATTGGTTGCTTATATTAAGAATTCAATTTGTCTTGGGTAATTTTTGTAGATAATTTACAAATAATAGTTCCATTGCAGTATCAAATAGTTAAGTGTGTCATTTACTTGACAAAATTGTTAAAAGGGTAACAATAAGACATTGTTTAAGAAATGTATACATATAATTGTAAATAATCAAACGCACGACATGTTATTAAATATTTATATTTATCAGCATGTAAAGAGCAATAAGTACAGTTAGAACAACATATAAATCCTAAAGTGGGCACATTTTTAATAAATTATTAGTCTTAAACGTTTAGTGACAATGTATAGTCACAATAAATTTAAAAGAACCAAATTCGATTATTGCCTTCTAGTTATATATTTTAACCATATATTTTTATTAATTTGTATCCCACATTAACACCACATATCGTATTATATTCTGGTAAGATTTGTAAAGAAATGTCTAAATCAGCTATGTATTAAGCCTTCTTAAAGGTCGTTTTCCAAGACACTGGCGTAAATCCGGTCCCTTCCTTTTCATGAAAGTATGTTGGTTCGTTGTATAACAAGAGACCAAGTATGGATAGTAATTTAGTTATTTAAAAATAAGTACACAAAGGATCATTATTATGATTTGTACAGCATTGTTGTTTCTATCAGTCTGCCTTCAGTTACATTTAATTCACTTCAATATTTTTAATCTTAACAACAGCAAAATAATTATGATATTAATAAAGAAAAACCAAGTGGATGTTTAAAATGTAATCTTTTTAACTTTAAAAGTAATAGTTTTTTTTAACTTCTCAGACATATCGTTAAAATAACTCCTCTTTTAAGATACATAAATTACACTCTAAATATTATTTATCAGCGTTTCCTAAACATACGAAATTAAAGTTCAAAAAAGTATTAAATTTTTATTACTGGATCAAACACAAATTAAATAGTATTTAACCTTTAAAAATTCAGTCTCTAGGCAGGTTCGTTGAGTTAATTTTTATTTTAATCTTGATTCCCTCAGTTAACTATACCTTTGACTCGGGCCTACAAAGCCAAGAGCAATTTAATCAGGAGAAGTTCGTTTACTAGCAAGAGATATCGTCTTGGTTTGAACTGGATTAAATATTATATGAATGAATCAAAGACATACTTATAAGTTCACATTTATAAGTAGTATATGATTTTTTCCATTGTCTTAACTGTTAAAGTAAAATAAATGTATTTGAAAAATATATTTATCTCATACTGTATTATTCTTATTTTACTATAAAGAAAATAAGTAAACTACTTCTTTTAATTTGTGTAGTAATTTATAAATATTAGGTTTCAGTAAGCCATTGATAACGCTATTTAAAATTAAATATTCTCATTGAAAGACTTTTATCAATTAAAACCACCTCAGAACTTTTCCGAGAAAGAATATATTTCTTATAATGTATATAACTCTTCCTAATATGGGTTCTCGCTAAGGTAAAATGGTCATTCAACAGAACACTTACTGAGAAATGAACAGCATATACTTAGAAACCAATGCAAGCTAGTTATACGGTCACTTTACAAAACAAATTAATATTTATAGATTACTAAAAGTTCCTTTTGATATACCTTAAAGTATTGAAATGTAAGATCTACTTTGATTTATGGTACTATTGCCTGTTGTTTTATTTATTTATATATTTATTATATATTTATTTATATATTTACAATATAACCTGTTTTTCGTTAAGAATACTGACTGTTATGTGGTTAATAATAAATTATTATAGAGTATGTTACGAAACAGTCAAACTACTCAATATGCAAAACATATGCCGCAAATGACCATCATCGCATTTTTATTGTTTTTTTGAAAATAGGAAAGATACAAAACCTACATTTTATGACAGGTCATAAAAATTGTTTTTATGAATCTTTCGTAAGGTGACTGAATCTCTCGCTGCGTGATTAGAACTAAGTAGTCGCTTTATTATGTTGCACTAGAATACATGATGAGTAGTCAATAAATATAATTTTATAACTACACTTTTTCAAACGTTCAGTGTATCAGAGAATGAATGCAACAAGAGGGAGAGCAAGTGATGTTTCCACCCTGAGTGATAAAGTGTGCCCTTGCAGCTAGGATTACGTCGCTAGGCAACCCACTCCCTCCCCACCTGGATTTTGATTTTAAAAGTACATGAAAGGACTAACTGTTCTAAAACAACAAAATTAAATCGTTTAGAATAGCACTTATAATAATACTGAACTCATAAGAAACTATTAGTTATGTTAAATTAAAAACACTATCTCATACCTTACAAAATACATTTAAATTTATTTGTTGCACCTTACACACCAAAACTGCATATAACAGGTTTTTTCAATTTCTTTAAATTAATTGTATAGCATCCCTTGTCTTTAATGGAAATGAAATTTCGAATTAAATAATTTCACTTGAATATTTGTTGTTAGATACATAAATATATTTTGTCCCTGTTCAACGTTTCTCGTTATATTATTTTTACATGATTGTTTCTGTACTATTAAATCTAATAACATTTTGTTTATTCAATATATTTTCTGTTTGTTTATTCATAATACACAAGTAGGTGTACAATGGGTAATTAATTCACAAGTTATTTTTATTTGAAGCATTATTTATTTGAAAATTACAATATATAATACCTGGCAATACAGTAAACAATATATAGTACATAGGGTATATTTCGTGATGTAATTATGTACATTTGACTGCTGGTGACTGCATGGGTAAGAAAAGCGGCTATAGCACATAGCAATAGTAAATACACTGTTATAAACACGAGTGCTACGGTCAAGAGCTGCTCTATTCAGGGGTGAGAAATATCATTGAACTGTGATATGCTTATTTCGGTGACGATCGCACTCCCATTCAACACCCCTGGATATATTAGATCACCCGTGCTAACATTACACCCCTGACATGCTTGATATCAACTGACAAGTACACGTTGTCACTCTAAGGGGATCTCAGCCCTTGGCTCATAAAATGCAGTGGAGAGTACCGTACTTCCAAGGGGTGTAATATAAATGTGCTCAGTGTGACTGTGGGGTAAAAGTTTTTACCAAAAATGACGCGTCTTTCAAATGAGTTTTAATTAATCTAAAGGTTGAATAGTTTGTTTATTTAATTTTAGAAATAAATATCAAATAAACAATACAAAACCCTTTGCAAAAATGTTAAATGTGTTCATAATTTAAGATATAGATATTTTTAACTAATACGTGTTTCGGATGTGTCAATACAGTTAATCTTTATGCACAAATAGGATCCGCGATTGTAAAATATCTTATAGATATTGTTAACTTTTGAAAGGAAAGAGACAAATAATTATTGTGAGACATTAAACAACTATAATTATTTTACAGTGAGGTCCAGGCATGTGCTGAAATTTTAAAGAACACACTTACTAATCTATTATATTATAATATGTAAAAAGTTAAAAAAAGATAATTATCATTGGCTTTGAGCCACCATATACATGGATCTATTCGACCCAGAAAATAAGCATATTGACTATTTTATTAATAATTAGGAATAAACGAAAGTGCAAGTTGATATGGTTTTTCTTTGGTAAAAAAAACTAGCAAATGTTACAGTAATTTACCTTTTCTAAAGCAGTTAAAAATGGTCAGCGTATTTTTTTCCAGATATCTGTTTTCATGGGGTCAACATTTAGAAATATTACTAACCATACATTCAATTTTATTCTTAGATATAATTTTTAATTAAATATATTAATCAAATCAAAATGTATACTCTTAGTTTATAAGACTGACGTATTTCACGGCATCTTAGGTTTTGTAAAATTAATGTTAGTTTTGAAGTTACGTGGTCTTATTTATCTTATGTGACAAAACATTGTATTTGGAATACTGTCAGAAGCTGAAATAAAATGTATTATAGTGAGCAAAAACATTTAGAAAAAATGTAGTTATAAATCTGATATTTTGCATTGCATTAACAATAGTTTCATAATATAAATACCTAAACGTGTACTTTGAGCATTTTATTGAAAGTTTCCCTTTTATTATTACTAGTAAAATTTTGCATGATACATTAACGCGCAATTAACTTAAACTATCTAAAATGATTTTCTATGTATAAAACGTACATGTACTTCTAGTTTTCTGACGTTAATAGTAAAAATAAAGAATGAAGTTTTTAAATTATTAAATGTAGAACAACGTTACAACTTTTTAATTTGTTTAAAAATAAGGAATACATTAACAGCTACTAATACTAACCACAGTATTTTATGTTATATACTACCTCGTTGATACAGACAGTGAGTGTATTTAATATCTAGAATTATTGTTATATGTTTTCTATGTTTTCTTCAGGAATACATCCGTGGTGTGCGTGTGTGTGTGTGTGTGTGTGTGTGTGTGTGTGTGTGTGTGTGTGTGTGTGTGTGTGTGTGTGTGTGTGTGTGTGTGTGTGTGTGTGTGTGCGCGTGCGCGTGCGTGTGTGTGTGTGTGTGTGTGTGTGTGTGTGAGTGTGTGTGTGTGTGTGTGTGTGTGTGTGTGTGTGTGTGTGTGTGTGTGTGTGTGTGTGTGTGTGTGTGTGTGTGTGTGTGTGTGTGTGTGTGTGTGTGTGTGTGTGTGTGTGTGTGTGTGTGTGTGTGTGTGTGTGTGTGTGTGTTGTAGCCTTATTAAAGCTACCATTTATTTTTTATATGTTGAACAAACTTAAATTAGAAATTAAAGTAAGACTTGTCCAGTGATAGTAATGTTTCTTTATTTATCTTCTTATAAATAAATTCAACTAATAAAATTGGTTTCTTCTACAAATAATGATAAAAACGAAAATAAAAATCTCTTCTTTTATTGACTCAATGGAACATAAATAAATTAAAACAACTCTTCCCAAATAATAACTTAAATATCTTCAGACCAGAACCTTTTTTATTTATTTAACTTTTTTAATAAATTTCTTTAAACTTTTAAATAAAAAAATTCAAAATTCAAAATTGTATTAAATTTCATAAATATAGTCTAAAATTTTTATAAAAATTCCTCTAAATTTTCTTAAACTTGTCTAATATTGCCTCCGGGAGATCAAGAACCAAAAGAAATAACCAGCTTTTAGTGACTTGAAACATTTCTCCTTTTACTTACAAAGTTTAAACAGAAAGACAAAGAAAATCAAAACACTCTAAAATGTTTCACTAGAAGAGAGACTTCTTTCCAGAAACAAGTTTAACCGTGCATGCTTGGTGGATTTTACCCTATCTACTACAACACTACTGAAAAACTCTAACTAAAGAAAAGTTGTAAAAAAAATTACTTACGTAGCTGTCCTGGAGGTTTCGAATCCAAAATTAACCTCAACAAAGCTCGTCTGGCATTCAAACAATCACTCACAAGCGAACTACAGAAAAATTTCCGCAACGCTAAAGGAAAACCGAAACGGTACAAGTCGCCGAGTACACGAAAGCGGAGCGAACTTGGTCCCACTAAGAAAGTTATTCTAGAACTCCCGAACGGCCGCGCACGCTTCCTCCAACGGACTTACCCCCACTTTAACTCTAGAAGCTAAACCAACCAATTAGAACTCTCTAAATCAGGACATCTTAACAGGTAAGGCTCACCAAACATATTGCCTTCACAAAACATGTCGCATGAAATTGGCAGGAAATTACCAAACGTGTAAAATACTGGTTAAATAACTATTTTATATGGGAAAAACTACTTTTTTATTTGACCTTTCAATAATGTGTGTGAAAGATTCTGATCCCCTTGGAAGATTCTGAATTTTTCTCAAAACTTGGAGAGTTTATATCGAAAACTTTTGGAAAACATAACAAACACCTAAACCTCTTAGTTCTTAAAAAATTTAACATTTTCTAAATCCAAGTGTGTGTGTGTGTGTGTGTGTGTGTGTGTGTGTGTGTGTGTGTGTGTGTGTGTGTGTGTGTGTGTGTGTGTGTGTGTGTGTGTGTGTGTGTGTGTGTGTGTGTGTGTGTGTGTGTGTGTGTGTGTGTGTGTGTGTGTGTGTGTGTGTGTGTGTGTGTGTGTGTGTGTGTGTGTGTGTGTGTGTGTGTGTGTGTGTGTGTGTGTGTGTGTGTGTGTGTGTGTGTGTGTGTGTGTGTGTGTGTGTGTGTGTGTGTGTGTGTGTGTGTGTGTGTT
>JAQJVL010010029.1:0-13859 GCA_035578905.1 Stictocephala bisonia | reverse complement strand
TAAATAAAATATTTTTTCTTTACCCTCTAATATATCCTGGTTTATCCATTGATTTGATTTCTGACTACCCACTTTTGAATACAATACAGGAAAACTTAAATTAAAATAGTACAAGAAAATATCTAGAAATATGTCATATTTCAGATCTATTGTATCTTGGTAGACGTCCATCCAAGACTCTGCCAAAATTTGTTAAAAAAAGTTTCTTTTCTTTATTTGTTTTATTAATTCTTCTAGTCAATTGTTTGGGTTTAGCTGAGACTTTTGAAGTTTCTACAATCATTTTGATTAGTTGGGCATGGTGTTCAGAAAGTTATGTGATTAGGCTATTGACTTTTTAATTAGGGATATTACTTAAACAATTATCTATTGCTGTTGATGTTGTGGCGTGGCGGTTACCCTTGTTGGAAAGTCCACCAGGTACTTTACATTAAAAGCTACCAGGATGTACATAAAAAGAGTCCTTATTTACTATGTTAATATTGAAATCTCCAACAATTTTTTTTTCCCAT
Source organism: Stictocephala bisonia (assembly GCA_035578905.1). Taxonomy (NCBI): domain Eukaryota; kingdom Metazoa; phylum Arthropoda; class Insecta; order Hemiptera; family Membracidae; genus Stictocephala; species Stictocephala bisonia. Next base: position 13,347 of record JAQJVL010010029.1, on the reverse strand, counting down.
TAAATTTCAGTAAACAGTTTGAAAGTGTTCTAATTTCTCTAAAAAAGTTTGTTCATTAGCTTTTATAGGCAACCTGTGAAAGCAAACTAAAATGGTATAAGTTTGATGGTCTTTAAATTTATATATACAAAACTCAAAAATCTTTTCCTGTAAGAGAAGTTGACATTAAGGTATAGAAAAATCATGTTTTAATTTGATTTTTAGCTAATATCATTACTCCCCCTCCCCCCGATTTCTCTCTGGAAAAAATGTACTGAGCTTGTAACAATCTACCTTTACTCTTTCTACTTCATATTTTGAGATTTTATGCTCGCTAAGGGCTACAAAGTCAGGGCTTAACTCTTCCAAAGTCAAATTCCAGAGAGGTAAGTGTTGGATATTCTGATGTATAGTAAAAATGTTACTTAAATTTTACTGTATTGAGTGATTTTCTACATTTTTAAGAGTAGCAATTTTTTATTCCTGAACTTTACTTGTCTGCTGTGTTTTAAAATGATTTTCAATATTTTTTACTAATGAAGTTATTGTTAATTTTGACATTAGAATCTGGCCAGAAAGAGTCATTCTCTAACTTATTTACATTGTGTCTAGAATGTAATTTACAGAGAAGTTTAAAGGTGTACCTGGAGAAGCCGATACAGACTCTGTTGCACTGTTGACGCTGTTCCTCCACATTTGAACACTGGCTGGTCGACTGACTACTCTGGTCTCACTCAGGTCCCACCCTGGGAATGAAGGTGATGCAGTCATATCTAGGTCACCGACAGTTCTGTTGAAGCTCTCCTCTTTTGGTACCTCTGGGGATGACATGATATAAGGTTCCTCTTCATTCGACATTGCCTGTTCCGTTTCTTGGGATTTCTCTTCAATTAGTCTGTTCATTTCTCTCAGAAATTCACTATGGTTCAAATCGCTATATGGTTGATCATATGATATTATTGTAATTTCTGGTCCAATATTTTTTTGGAATATAAACAGGTTAGATATAAAGAGTTTCAGCTGTATGTTATCCTGAACTGTGCCCATTGGGGAACATATGAGCTTTTTGAAATTTTTCTTTTTGAAATCTTCTTGGTAGAAAGCTAAGTTATAGTCTAAATGAGTTGGTTTCTGATAATATTTAGGTTTAGTAACTAGACCATAAACTCTGGCTAGGTTTTCCTATTGTTGGTAGGTTAAATGTGACCCAATACAATCAGAGGTTGATGGTTTACCTAAATGTCGATCAAAAACCACAACGACACCTGCTGACATGTGTTTCACTTCTCCCAAGTCCGCTGATATGCAGTAGTAGGATCATGTATGTGTCTACTGAAGGTTTTATTCATGTTTTCTTCTTTAATCTCTATCTTGCCATTCCCGGGAGTTTTACTATCCAGTTTTAAAAATTGCAGTTTCTCAGTGCTTGATTTTGTTTTTAGTGTGACAAAATGTTTCTTTATTTCCTTTATTATTCTGTTAGTCATAATTTTTTACCAATCAACTTCAGGTGGACCCCTGCCTGTGTGAAACATCTGCTAGACATTGTCCAGCAGATGTTTCACTGCTTGCTGTCATATCCAGAAATACTACATTCTTCAGCCTCCTTGTTAGTTCATATATGTCAATGTTTAAGTTCATGATGCTCTCGTTTATCTTGTTGCTCAAGGATAGGTCCCGCCTGAAAGGGATTCTTCCCACAGTGACATTTCCAGATCTTAGTTTCTTGATTAAGTATTCAAGATGTTGGTAGATGTATCTTTCTTCAAAATTATAAACATCGTTTGAACGAGCTAGCAACACCACATGGTCTTTGTCTGTGATTTCTAAATTGCTGACTTGCTCCATTATATCTCTTAATCTGGCTCCTGGCTGGACATATTCTTCAATTTTAAAACAGTCCATAGATGAATCATCCATAATCAGTTTTATCCATAGCCAGACTTATTCTCAGAAAGGGCCATTTATTATTAGCCCATTAGCCAGTGCAATTAAGGAACTTACAACTTAGGATGAAATCAAACCATGTAGTTTTGGTCTGATTTTCAGCTAACTGACAAGCCTGCTACTTTGTTTTCTTTCCCTAGACAATATCTGAACCTTAACATAGACACCTCAGACTTCTCTAGTATGTCCATGCTGATGGTAACCATTGAGCGAATGTGGTGTCAGTAGTAAGATGAATGAGAAAAGAACCTTTTGCCTATTAAGTCCACAGAATTTTCTCTTCAAGTAACTGAGTTACAGCACTATGCCACCAATGCCAACCAGTGTTATAGATGAAAATAACCATTTTTTAATTATTCTATTTTCTGATAAGGCAAAATTTCATCTGAGTGGAATAAACTCTTAAAGTTAACGATTGGCGTGGTTTGATTTTTGTTGCAAGGCTGATAAACAGGAATTTATGCTGTGACTTGTTGACAGACTATGTATTTTTCAAAGTGAAAAAAACTTAGGTGGTAAAAGAATTTGGTTTTCCAACAAGATGGCGCTCTCCAGTAACCATATATATGCAACTCTTAAGAGCGTAACAGGCCTTAGGAAGCCACTTGACTTTTTCTTTTGGGGTCTGTGACATCAACTATTTACAGAAAAGAATAATTCTGATAAGATAGTTTCAGACAGTTATGTTGCTGAATACCTAATGAGAAGTTGGAGAAGTTGAAAATGATCTTGATGCTTGTAGGGCAATCCCATATTGATGTTTACAAACATTAAACAACATTTAGGTTGTATCTCTCATTATCAATCCTGGGTCTGGGTTGTCACCAAGCCTCTCCATCTTCTCCTGTCCCTCCACATCTCCTCTCTCACCACTTCCCCCCACACACTCCCTCTCTTTTCCACGTCTGTCCTCACTCCATCCAGCCATCTTCTTCGTGGTCTTCCTCTGGGCCTCCTTCCCTCCATTTCCCATTCCTCCATCTTCCTCGGCAACCTCTCTACACTCATCCTTTTTACGTGACCATACCACCTCAACCTTGCTTGTTCCACTCTTTCTCTTATACTCTCCTCCACTACATCCTTCCTTATCTCACTATTCCTAATTCTATCTCTTCGAGTTCTTCCCTTTATTGCTCTCAAGAACCTCATTTCCCCTGCCTGTACTCTACTCCACTCCCTTTCTGACATCCGCCATGTCTCTGCCGCATAAGTAATTATAGGCCTATAGTAATTCTTGAACATCATTACCTTGGCCCTCCTTGGTACCTCTTTGTCCCATACTAGGTGTTTCACCGTCCGGAAGAATCCCGCTCCCATTCCTAATCTGGCATTTATTTCCTGTTCCATTCTTCCATCACTTGACACCATCGTTCCAAGGTATTTGAAATCATCTACCTTTTTTAGTATACTTCCATCTACCAATATATCTTCTTCCAAAACTGTGTCCCTTCCTACTACCATTACTTCACTTTTTTCCTTGCTTATCCTCAGCCCTCTCTCCCTCATCTTCCTACTCCACTTGTCCAGTTGTTCTTGTATCTCCTCCCTGTTTTCTCCCCACATCAGAATATCGTCAGCAAACATCATTATCTTCATCTCTTCATTTGTCTCCTCTTTAATTTCTCTCATCATTATCTCCATAACTACATTAAAAAGAATCGGAGACAGAACACTCCCCTGTTTCAGCCCTTTCTTTACCTTGAACCATTCTGTATTACCATCACATGTCCTAACTCTGCACTCGTGCACCCTATACAATTCCTTAACCCATTTCATCATATTTTCTGTCACTCCTATTTTTTCCATACTCTCCCATATACTTTTTCTCTTAACAGAATCGTAGGCTTTCTCGACATCTATAAACACCAGTACAGTGGAACCTCGATAAGTCGGATTAATCGGGACCGCGGCCGATCCGGGTTAACGAAAATCCGGGTTAGCCGGAGAATGAGGTAACAATTAATAAAATACGGTATACTTACAGATAAACTCCATTATAATTGTAAAAACGTCAAACATATGTACAGTACATCTCAGTTACATACATAACTAACTGTTCATTTCCTGGTAAAAAACTCAGTCAGCTTTGGTTGTGCCAATGTCGTCTGCCGCTTGCGTGCTGTGCGATCCCGCAGTCTCTTCAACATGAGCAATTCAGCCGGCGATGTTTCTGCCTGCCGCTCGAAGTAAACCATTAGTTCGTTTAGTTGCGTCACTGCATCTCCATGACTCATCACTTGACCTTCAATGTCCCCGTCTGCCTCCTCAGCGTCTGATTCGTTAGCATCAGGTAAACACGACGCGATCACTTCCTCGTCAGTAAGTGGCTCATAGTCGGCCGCCGTGTGCCATGAGTCACACACTCACTGTCGTACAGTCCCATCAAATACTGATGCGACATCGATTCACACATACTCTACCACTCAAAAATATTACGTTTTTATTTTTAAAATGTTTGTCTGATTTTTTATTTTTTTATTGAAAATCGGTCCGGGTTAGCCGGACTTCCGGGTTAACGGGGGCCGACTTATCGGGGTTGTACTGTATTAACTTTTTATTGAACTCCCAGTGCTTTTCAACCATTTGTCTCACTGCAAAAATCAAGTCGATCGTACTTCTTCCCTTCCTAAACCCATGTTGTTCCTCCCCTATCTGGTCCTCTATCACGTCCTTAATCCTGTTAAAAATTATTTTTTCAAATATTTTGGCAACATGGCTTATTAATGTTACTCCTCTATAGTTCTTGCATAGTCTTCTACTTCCCTTCTTGTGTATTGTTATTATTTCACCTTTCCCCCAGTCGTCAGGCACTCTTCCTTCCCTCCATACGCATGTGAAGACTCTCTTCAACCAATGTACTCCCACTGCTCCCAAAGCCTTTACCATATCTGATGATACTTCATCTGGTCCTGGGGATTTCCCACTTTTCATCTCTTTCACCGCCTTTTCTATTTCCCTCCAACTTATCTCTTCCCCTCTCTCCCATTGCTCCTCATTTTCGTCTTCCTCTTCTTCCTCATAGTTTTCATTCAACAGTGTTTGGAAATACCTTTTCCACAACTTTTTCATTTCCACTCCTTCCACCATGACTCCATTTTCATTTTGCATTGTTTTGGCACTTTCGGTCACTCTCTTTTTGTTCCTCATCATACTATAGAACATCTTTTTGTTTTGTCCTAAGTCTTCCTCTAACTTTTTCGTGAAGTTCTCCCATTCCTTGTCCTTTGCGTCCTTTATTATTCTTCTGCATTCTCTCTTCTTTGCCAAATATTCATCTTTGTCTTCTTGCGCTCTGGTTTTCCACCACTTCCTCCATGCTTTGTTCTTCTCTTTTACTCCTTTAATTGTCTCTTCATTCCACCAACTTGTTTGTTTTTCTCTTCTTTTCCCCTTTGTTCTCCCACATACCTTTTCGGCTGCCTTTACTATTGTGTCCTTGAACCAATTCCATTCCTCTTCCAGCTCCCCTACCTCTGTTCTGGGTAACTCCTTTTTTACCATATTTCTAAATTCTTCCTTCTTCTGCTCCTCCTGCAGTCTCCATCCCTTTATTCTTTCAACTGGTTTTGTCGTTCTGCTCTCTTTTATTTCCATTCTAAACACCCCCACCAACAGTCTATGGTCCCCTCCTACGCTTACGCTGGGAATCACCTTCACATCCATGATCTTTTCTCCCCATTCTCTATCTGTTATTATATAATCAATTACACTTTTTACTATCCCATCCCAACTATACCTTGTTATTATATGGCTCTCCCTCTTTTGAAATCTCCCATTTCCAATTGTCAATGCATTTCTTTGGCACATGTCCAGCAGTCGTCTTCCTTCCTCATTTCTGTTTCCAAACCCAAAATTGCCCAACACCTCCTCAAACCCTCTTCTGTCGGTCCCAACCTTTGCATTTAAATCCCCCATTAATATATTTACATTTCGTATTTGGTCTTCCAGCTTTTCTTCAAACTCTTCCTTTTCTTCCTCTGAACATCCTGTCTGTGGTGCATACACCTGCATTATTTTTATTTCCTTGTTTTTGTTTCTAATCCTAACTGTCATCATTCTATCCGATATAAACTCCACTTCGTCTAGCATCTCCTTTATCCTTCTATTAACCATTACTGCTACTCCATTCCTTTTTGATCTTCCTCCACTCCAGTACAGCCATGTCCCTCCTCTCAACTCTCTACTTCCCTGCCCCTTCCACTTTGTTTCACTCAATCCCAGAATGTCTATTCTCCTTTCCTGCATCTCGTCTATCAATTCTTCTGTTTTTCCCGAAAGCGTAAGTATGTTCAGTGTTCCAATCTTTATCCTTTTTCGTTTCCAGTCACGTCTGTTACTCCTGTCCTTCCGAGGCTTGGTTATTGTTTTGAAAGCAATATCAACTTCGCTATCGGCTTGCTAGGCCTGACATAGCTGTTGTTTGGTATCTCTCTTAGTCTGGCTTCTACCCCACGAAGACCTGTCCGGCTTGGGTGACCCTACCGGTAGCAAGCTACCGCCGGCATAGCTCTCGGGGTTGTGGAAGCACGCAAGCCCCCCCGCCACGTCAAGGCAGAGATACCTTCGGTGGTTTCTCCTATTAAGTTATAAATAAAACTGGAGTTATTTTTCAAAATCCTATTTATTAAATGCTGAATTTAAATCGGCTAACATTTCCTATTTTTCTTTGATTTAGGTTGGTGAACTTCTACAGATAATGCAGAGAGAACTCCTCAAGCTAATGGCTCAGAAAATTAAGGACCCGTCTTTGAATTTAAACACTGATCCTAAAGGAAAAAAGATTTTAGACACAATAACATATTTGGTAACCAAAGGATAATGACATTTGTTATAGAGTAATTTGTAAATTGTAAAATATGTAAGAAATATTTTTTAAATTTTTATAACAAATTATAAATTATTTTTGTATAAACAGAATAAATAGTGTGTATAAATGTTCTTTTGTTATTTAATTGTAAGAGTTGAATTAACATTTGGTTAACTTATTGTAAATTATATGTTCATAACTTGTAAAAATAGAGGGGTTCATCCTCCCACCACGAATTTATAAAATATAAAGAAATTAATATAATAGGAAGGTACAGTATCATCAAAATCTAATTGAGAAGATAAGTCTACCAAACACTTGTAATGGGCACATAAAAGACAAAAAACATGATAAAAAATATATATGTATTAATGCCTAGTTTAGTGCTGATATTCTAACACTAAAAGTATAAAAATGAACCAAAACCCATTGTAAGAAAATCCAAAAAATGCTTACTGTACTTTTGGTATTTTAATAAAACTGCTCATAAAAATTTGAACTTTTATTTGAATATGTAAAACTTAACTAATATATAACAGAACACTATAAGTAAATCCAGAAACCAAAAAGATACTAACTTTTTTCAAAAAATAATATAACAGTTGGTGATAAACAATGAAAAACTTACCTAAGAAGACAATCCTTCCAGTAGTAAATAAATATAGAACAACAAATTTTTCAAAAATGTTCAGTGGTACTGGCACTTTCATCAGGTGAGTCTCTCTACTGAAAAGTGTTAGTGGACATGCCTTCTTACTATCAGATTTTTTATTATAGACCCTTTTCCTTTTTTTATTGATTTCCTTTTACTTTCTTTTTATTTTAATTAGATAACATGATATTTAAGGAAACAGGTTTTTTTTAATTAAATAAATTTAAATTTTCATCAGAATTTTGTAAATCAAATACATTATTTATTTAAATAGATTGTGGCCGAAATTTCATACACACCTCTCGAGTCTACGAGTGACAGCCAATGCCGTGAGAACGTGTGACCGATATACAATGGTATTTCCATTCACCCACCCATACACATACAGTAGTATTGACCCACCCGCCCACCCATACACGCACAGTGGTATTGGTGAATAAGAAAACAAATAATCATCAATACTTTTTTTTAAATGACAATTTAAAATCACAAGTTTCTAAAAGTTGTGTGAAAACCGTGTTTTTTAGTTGTAACTCACATACATATTAACACATAGAATAAAAATTAAAAAACCTTTGGTACTGTTATAAAGTAGATTAAACACTGCAGATGAATAAGTGATTAGATATTTTTTAGCCTTTGTTTTGTAAATACAGTAGCACCGCAGTCATGGGTCTGTAATAAAAAATCCGATAGAAGGTAAGTTTGCTGATGTCCTATCTCTCATAATATACTAATTCCTGGCCAAGTGCTCTTTAACCTAATCTGATAAACAAAGAAGTAATGACATAGCTTGCGTCGTTCAACCTTTCACTACTAATTCTACTAATTGTGAGGATGAACTTACTCACTTTTTGTATGATATAATTTAACAGTTTTTAATAAACAAAGAATTAATGACATAGCTGTGTCCTTCAACCTTTCCCTACTAATTGTGACAGTGAACTTACTCACAAACTTACTCATGAACTTACTTACAAACTTACTCACGAACTTACTCACATTTGTATGTTAAACTTCAACAGTTTGTGATAAACAATGAAATAATGACACAGCTTGCACTTTCAACCCTCCGCTATTATTTGTGAGGATGAACTCACTCACTTTTTGTATGATAAATTTTAAGTTTGTGATAAAACAAATAAGTTATGACATAGCTTGTGTCTTTCAACCTTCTGTTACTAATTGTGAGGATGAACTCACTTACTTTTAATATAATAAAATTTAATAGTTTGTGATAAACCATAAAGTAATGACACAGCTTGCGTTTTTCAACTTACTACTAATCATGTGGATGTACTCATAACTCCGTTATTTTTCGTATGGGTTAATCTTTTCGCCTATAAGCTGTTTCAACCAGCATTTACTTTATCACTAGCAATAAAAACATGGTAAAAAAAGTTTTTTTTAATATTTTAATTAAATTATATTCTTTCTAAATCTATATAAGAAAGCAGGATATTGCTATTGACTATAAATATTATTAAATTTTATATATTAAAATATGAACCACATAAACATTACAACTTCCACATAATTATTAGTAACATAAAAAATAATAAAAACTATTACAGTTTGGTACCTCTTGAAACAAGTTTAAGATCTAGGAGCTCTGATGGTACAACATTTTTGTCTTCGGTTCTGTTACACACCGAGTAATGCATGTTTGATGGAAATGTTTTAGCTTGGGAAGTGAGTCTTAAGTTTTTGCGTGCATGTTTAGAGAGATATCAATAAAAAAACTCAACTAGCTGTAGTATGCTCAAGGAGAATATTATATCGAGGCATTCAAGTGGATTTCTCTTTTGTAATTTGTAAGTACAAAAATTGAATGTATTACATTTTTCGTAATAATTATAATAGCTATACAGTTAATTCTTTTTTTACAAGGTGCGTTTAATAAGATTTAAGAAATCTAAAATGAACTTGGAAGGTTTTATTTGAGATAAAAGTGAGTAAACTGCATGCAGTAAGAAAAATTAAGAATTCAATTATTGTAAACACTTTGTTCTCTTAAGTTTATCGATTAAACTTGCAAATAATGTATTTATTTGTAAAACAACTCTATCTCTTATGTTTTAATAAATATTTGATTGTAAACTGAACAGCAGTGTATTTTATTGTATTTTGTAGTCCATTGCCTTAAAAATATACGTGTATATACAATTAAAATCTACATGTGTGTATGTTTTATAGTGGTTGTTAGTTATTAATTTACTCATAGGACTAACTTTAACACGATAGCTGCCAAGCCAATTTTAGTGAAATTTCTGCGATTGCCAAATTTTAAGAGTTCATAAATACATGTAATTGTTCTTGTTTGGTGTTAGTTACATATCACAGACACATAATACAACCTAATATTGTTGTGGCTAGGTTAAAGGGTACTAAGCCAGGAATTAGTATATTGGAGAGATAGGACATCAGCAAACTTACTCTAGAAGACAAGTTCACTAACACCAGAGTAGTAATAACATACACAAAAGAATCACATAATCTCTCTCTCCCTCCCCCTCCTCTCCTCCTCTCCTCTCCTCTCGCCTGAAGAAAGTGGCAGTGGTACTGAACATTCGTGTGATTATGTGTTTCTTTTGTGTATGTTACTACTACTCTGGTGTTAGTGAACTTGTCGTCTAAGGTAAGTTTGCTGATTTACTATCTCTCCAATATACTAATATTGTTTGTATAACTTTATATAAAAAAGTACAGATCTAGCCGGTAGAATTGGCTTTTGTCAATTTTCAAACCGAAAATACTGCTGCCGGCCAGGTATGGTCAGCGGTGAGAAGACTAAGGCACTATAACATTAGTACCAGCAGAATCATTATGCCACGCCTCCAAGCTACGTTTCCCGCTCATTTACTGTCTGCTTTGTTAACTAGTCTGCTATAATTCATTGTGTGAGAAGTTTTACTGACAAAATGAGTGATTCATTAGATGAAAATTGTAAAATGTGTTTGGACATGTCATTGTCCAATGAACTAAACTTACATAGTGTGAATAGGAGTGATATTCACTCCAAAATTTGAGGTAGTTTGGTAATGGACAAGTAAAACATTTGTAAACAAATTTATAACTCATTTTCATGATTCTGAACATGAATATTACTTATTTTGGTATATAAAAACATATATTATATATAGGGTATACCTGAACTCTCTGAGAATATTTTTAGGTATTGATTGTGGGTCAAAAACAAGACATAATATCGTATTTAAAAATTCCAAATCACCTCCGGTAACCGTACAACCACCATTTTGTATTTTTTACAAATTATTTTTTTTTTTTATTTTTAAATCTGTTTAAGTTAAACTAGAGTTCAAATTTGGTACGCACATTAATAAATTATTTTCTTAGTGAAATAAAAAAAATCATAAATGTTTTTTAATTATTTTCAAAATGGTGGCACTTTGAAATTGTTTATCCTTAAAAACTTTTGAAAGGTTAGGAATACAACAAAAATACAAGAATACCTTTTTTTGAAAATTTCATTTGCAATCCAAAAAAGTAACGTAACATGGAATCGGATGACAAATAACAGAGATTTGAGTTTTTTGTATTTAATCATTTACACGGCAATGTGTACAGCCATGTCGTGCCGGGTGAGTCAACAAAAACAATACATCAGCGATCTATTCTGATTACTTTTATCCAAAACACCACAGTAAAATGATTTGTGATATTATCTTAGTGAAAATGCCCCAAGCAGGCAACGAGAAAAAGTTGCAGATGATTTTCATTGTCATTAAATTAAAAATTAATTTAAATCTTAAGTAGTGTGGCAGACAGCCACACGGCGAAAAGGGTAACTATCGCTCGCGCATGCGCGAATCAGTAGTGCCCTAAAAACTAGGATTTTTGTAAAATTTACTTGTGATGCAAAGTAGGTTGTAGATATAAAACAAGTAAACTTAAAAAAGTATTAGATTATAAATTGAAACTTTAATTACATATATTTTCACATTAAAAACGATGCTCAAAATGTTGTCCTCTCATTTGATTGCAAAGGAAAAAACTATTTGAAAGTGATTGGCACACAGCAGCAAATTAATCTCTTTTCACAAATAATTCCAGCACCCTCAACAATTCTACCAACCTAGAATTTACAAAAAATCTAGTTTTTAGGGCACTACTTAAGGTTAAAATTAATTTTTAATTTAACAACAACAAAAATCATCTGCAACTTTTTTCCCTTTGCCTGCTAGGGGTATTTTCATCTCAATAATGTCACAAATCACTTTATTGTAGAGTTTTAAAAGTAATAAGAATATATCGCTAATGTATTGTTGTGGTTGACTCACGTGGCACGACACCATGGTTGTACTCACTGATGTGTAAATGATTAAATACAAAAGTGCTCAAATATCTGTTGTTTGTCATCCAATTTCATGCAAAATTTTTGCTTTTTTTGATTGCAAATGAAATTTGCCAAAAAAAGGTAAGTCTTGTATTTTTTTGTATTCCTAACCTTTCAAAAGTTATTAAGTATCAAACATTTCAATGTGCCGCTATTTTGAAAATAATTGAAAAGTACCACTGTACGTGTACGGGTGGGCAGGTGGGTAAGTACCACTGTTCGTGTATGAGTGTGCGGGTGGTTCAGTACCACTGTACGTGTATGGATGGGCGGGTGGGTCAGACCCCCTGTACGTGTATGGGTGGGCGGATGGGTCAGTCTGGCCTCTGTCTGTTTTCATGAAGAAAATGGTTTTATTAATGTGTATACCAAATTTGAATTCTATAGGTTGAACAGTTTTATAAATTAAAAATTATTTGTAAAAAATACAAATTGGTGGCTGTATGGTTACTTGAGGTGATTTGGAATTTTTAAATACGATATTAGGTCTTGGTTTTTACCCACAATCAATACAACGTTATTGGAACAGAATGTTTGAAGGAAACCTTGAAAAATACTGGTCTGTCAGCCGTTCATATAAACATGAGCTATTGCATCGTTGGCAAACAATTGCTCTAACCTAAAATTGTGTGCCAGCAGTAATGATTCATTTAGAGTAGGTTAGTTTTTTTATCAGTAATCAATATTATTACTCAATTAGTTATGTTTTCTTAGTTTTTAATCATTTATTAATTAATTAGTCATCACAGTTGGCACACAATTGTAGGTTAGGATATTCATAATAAATGTAAGTTTTACAACAATGCAACAGCTCATATTTATATGAACAACTGATAGACCAGTCTTCTGCAAGGTTCACTTCAAACATATTATTTAGATATTGTTGTGTCTATTTCTGGAGCCAAGGCATTAATATTCAAAATTATACTGTTGCAATTACATACCTATCATAAAACTCACAACATGATGTACGAAGTACAATTTTATTATATAAATTATATTTAATTGTGAAACTACTCGTACATTGAAAAAATAGTGAAAATTTTAAAAATTATTAGTAGAAACAGGATTATTAAAGAAAGTCTTTAGGCTAATTTTATATATTTTGTCCAAGATATTCAACCTTTACGACAGCTAAATTGTATGAATTTAAGCCTCAAATAATACTTCAGATTGAAACATGGTTTTCATATCAATATTACAATACCAAAGGTTGGCATTTTAAACTATTTGAGTACCTACCCATAGCTTTAAAACAGCTAGTTTTATGGGAAAAATTTTAAAATTGCAAAGTATAAAAAAGATTAAATTAAATTTTCTATTAGAAAATTTAAAAAAATGAACAGTGTTATATAAAAAAAATTAAGTTTCCTGCCATTTTGGAAAATGGTGGCTTTTTTAAATTCGCTAAATGCATATTTTTGTTAATTAGGTAAAGTTCCCCATTTGTTGTATATCTGCAGGTTTAAAAGATACCAATGGTGGTTCCTTTAAAAAATCACCCTGTATATACAATATGTTGTAAATACGGATGTTAATTATAATCCATAAATATGTTTTTACATACTAAAATCACTGTTATTGAGGTAAATAATTATGAAAAAG
>JAQJVL010010028.1:0-13861 GCA_035578905.1 Stictocephala bisonia | reverse complement strand
ATCATACATTATTTGAACCACCTTTCAAAGTCAATTGAGTTGTTCAAAGTACAATAACATTTTAAAGCAATAAAATTGATAAGCACATTCAACCCACACTCAAAAGCATTGTTTTCGATAACAAGTCATAGATTGAACAGAAAAATTTAGGTTTATTGCTAGGGTTTTAGCAAACATTTCATTTGTATTATTTAAAGAGTCAAGATGATATGCTATTTTTTGGTAACGTCACAAAATAAAAGATTCCAATGTGAGCCACTATCATGTTCAAATTTTTCGTTAACAATGTTCACATTGACCTTAATATATGAACCTTTACTATTACTAACACAGCACAAAACATATTTAAAGTTATGCAACTTGAGCTCCGAGAACTGAATATTTATAGCTGAATTTCTGGATCGTGAAGGTGTAGCAGGAAGCTACGGCTGTTATAGGCACTAATATGTTGGCTAGAGCCTAACTTAAGGATCTCACTGACAGACGGCCCAATGAACAAGGTTTTGGACTGGGCGGCTAAGGAGTGATTGTCGAAGGAGGAGAAGTAGGTTTGCAGGATGGAGTCGTCAAACCATCTTCCAGTGCTCACATCCTCAGATACCCTACAATGTGACATTTCACTTTCTAGTTTATTGGAAAGTAAATTATTCATTGCAAGGGCCTTGTGAAGTCTACTCACTAAAATGCTAGAGTTTTTCTCTAGCTGAGAGATATTTTTCTTAAGAATATAAGTTTCATTATGATTAGGTGTTAGCAATAAGTCAGACTCATTATTTGACTGATCGTCATAATTTAAACTAGCACCAAGTAATCAATTTTCTACTTTTGCTTTGCTAATTTGAGATTTTAGATCGGCAATTTTATGTTTAAATAACTCTACTTCACTAGTTAGCAACATATTTTTCTCAATTACTTAGTTAGTAATCAGAGTCTTGTATTTGAAACGAATTGTCAAGCTCTGCACGCTTTTCCTTTTTTAATGCTTCAAGGTAGGAATGTCATTCTAAATGTTTACAATACAATTCATCATTTTCCTGGATAAGATACTTATTTTTTTCATGCAAAGCACCTACAATTTTTAACAAATTAGACATTTTTAAAATCAAACAGCTAAGATCAATATTAGTGTAATTACTTAAAAATATATTAATAACTGAGGTTAGTTCAATCAAAACTCCTTCCGTATCAAAGTTGAAATTTTCAAACGTATTAAGATCGATAATTAATAAAATATAATGAACATATACGTGAGCCCTTATAGAAGATTGAATATAAAATTAAAAATACAAAAGGGTGCATATATTCCCCTCTCCCCTCCCCTTAAAAGTCAAATCCACGACTTATTGCTAGGCTTACCATACGTCCGGGATTAGCCCGGACAGTCCGGTATCGAACCATTTGTCCGGGGAAGATTCCGGGATTGAGAAAAGTCCGGGATTGTCCGGGATTTTGGGAAATTTGACTTGCGTTGTTTAGCCGTTGGCAATAGTGACGCTGCTATTTTTATACTGTCTCAAGGACGCTGTCAGTACCACTCATCAGTCATCACTACAGTTGGTCGAGCGAAGTACGCACCGGGCTGTAGACGCTTTGTTGTTTGCGACGAGTGTTTTTGTAGTTGATAAATAATAACTATCTGTTTTATAATAAACTTTATATACTCCATCTTGAAGATTTATTTAGCGTTTAGTTTAGTAGTGAACAGTGTGACTTGAAAATGCCCCCGAAAACTGCAAAAAGAAAATGTGTTTTTACCAACAAACTTAAAAGTGATTATAAGTGTTTAAAGTCATGTGAAAACAATAGTTGTCGAGTACGATGTCTGACATGTGTTTCTGAATTTAGTCTTGAATACCGAGGACGACTCGACATCGAAGATCATGTCAAAAGTGAAAAACACAAGAAAGCTGTAAGTACAGCTTCTTCCTCAAACATTACTTCTTTTTTAGTAATAAAGATTCAGGAGACAAGGAGCTGCAACTGGCTGCAAAAGAGGCGGCATTTGCCTACCATACTGCACAACATGAAGTAAGTTTTAAAACTAATAACTGCACCAGTAAACTTGTAAAAAAGTTGTTCGAACCCAAGTTTTCATCAGCTCGAACAAAAACTGAAGCCATTTTAATCAATGTTATATCTCCGTACATTTTTGAAAAATTGTTAAATGATCTGAAAAATGCTACATACATTACAGTTTTCATTGATAGTTTCAACAAAAAAGATGTTAAACTGACCCCAGTTGTTGTCAGATACTTTACTCTAAATGAGGGTGTTAATGTTAAACTGCTTTATTTCGAAGAAGTACCTGGTGAAACAAGTGACATTCTTCTGGACCACATTTTGACAGGAATCAATAAATTGCCACTAAATCTTGAGGCTAAAATAGTATCTCTATGTGCTGACAGCACCAACACAAATTTTGGTGGTGCCCACAGACGTGGTCAAGGAAATGTTTTCAGGAAACTCCAAGCCAAATTAGAAAGGCCAATTCCTGGAATTGGGTGCTCAGCTCACATCGCTCACAATGCGGTACAAACAGCATGTGACGTTCTTCCTGTTGACATTGAAGCAATGGTGGTCAAACTGTACAAATATTTTTACCAGTACACTGTCAGGGTGACTGAAATGAAAGACTTCTGTGAATATGCAAGTGTAGAGTTTAAAAGACTTTTATCTCACGGCAGCACGAGATTTTTGAGTTTGTTGCCAGCTATCGAAAGAATTATCCATCAATACAAGCCACTGAAGATGTATTTTTTAGCCAACGAACTCAAACACAGCCCAAAACTGATGGTGGACTTTTTCAACAACCCAGTAAATGAGCTCTTCTTTATGTTTGTCCATGGATCGCTGCAGATGTTTCAAAAAACTATTTTAAAATTAGAACGAGATGATATCAGTGCAGCAGAGGCAGCACAAGTCTACCATCAGTTGGTAAGGCAGCTGGAAGAGAGAAAAGCACATAAATTTGTTCCTTTTGCTGCTAAACAGTTATTAAACCAACTTAAGACAGAGGGTGAAGTTGAAGAAGATATGTTTTTTGAGAGCATAACAGGGTTTTATGACGCTGGTATAAACTACTTGAATCTGTGGTGATCGAGTTTTGATGGAGTGGACAAATTTTCATGGTTGTCCTTGGAAACAGTAGACGTTACCTGGGCAGAGCTAGAAGAGAGCGGACTGACTGTCAACAAAATAGTACCCAATTCAGTTGACATAGATCAGTTGTTTGATGACAAAACAAGTTGCTGTGACGTAATTCGTACACTGGTACCAAAGTGGAAAGCCCTGCCTGAAGAAAAAAGACCCACGACACAAGATAAATGGAAAGAACTATTTCAGACTATGTCGAAATGCAACATCGACTTCAAGAATATTTTCAAATTGGTGGAATTTGGGATGTACTTGCCAGGCACATCAGGACCAGTGGAGAGGGTATTTTCCATAATGGGCAACGTATGGAGTGCGGAAAGAGGACGCATGTCAATTTCAGTGGTAAGGGAACTCCTTAATATTAAAATAAATTCAAAGCTGTCTTGTGTGGATTTTTATGAAAACATCAAGAATGATAAAAAGTTTCAACGTAAGGTCCTGTCATCTGAAAAATATCAACATCGTCCAAGTGAAGTTAAAGGCGAACAATCAGACGATCAGCAGAATCCAGTACAGATGATATAAATGGACTTTATTACTTTAGTTTATGTTATATATCTTTAAATAAATTATACAGAAACTTTGAATAGTGTGTTAATAAATAATTAAAGAAGGTTGAAATTGTAACTAAAATGTTGTTTTATTGAATTATTAAACCATGATGATTTTTCCCACCTACCAATACGCACTTAAAAATGTCCGGGATTGACTTCCAGTAGTTTATAAAAATGTCCTGGATTGGTGGTCAGAAATTATGGTAAGCCTACTTATTGCGGCACTGAGATCCCAGAAGACAGGAAATACTTTGCGCCGAGTGGTTTGCAAATATCCAGGGCTTCCTGGTTCCTGCAGATTAGTGACGGCTACCAATATGTTAAATTGTCATGCATATGGCGTCACAGTCTGGTACGGTGTTGGTGGCGTGGGATTCAGCTGCGAGCAAGTCTATCGCTAATTTTAGGTTGGCAATAAGAATCAGCTGACCAGCGTGCAGCCGTGTGCTGTATAGGGATGGTCGAACCAGTGAAATTTGAATACCAGTGACAATGGTGACAGTGACAACCACATACCAGTGACTTTTACCGGTGACAGTTGTCACCGGTGACGGCCGGGGTAAGGCCAGCCCACCGCCGTCCGTCTTAATTGTTGTGGTGTTGTATTGAACACTGTTTAGACTATGATAACGTCCCCCAAAATTGCTTAAGTGTATTTTTGGACAAATATAGGTCTATTAAATAAAAAAAGTACAATTATTTGATTAGGTTTTAATTACGATTTTTGCAAATAGGCCTACTTATACTATTCTAAGTTATATACATTAAAAAAATGTCACAAAACTAAAACAACTTGATTGAATGTCAATGTGTTCCTATATATCCAGTCATAAACTAGTTAAATTAAATAATTATTTAAACCCCCACATTGTTTTAGTTTTTGAAGGCAATAAATAAATCATAATTTTGCCTGCGTTAGGTTGTGAATAAAAAATAGACAGTAAAATACAGTGACAATAAACTTTAATTCTGAGCACTGGAGTAGAATAATGTTAGTATAAACGTTTTATATTTTAGGTTAACAATTTTAAGATAATTTTTGCATAGTTAACAGTAAAAATGATACATAAAAAAATCACCTACTTTTAGAATTTTGATCATTCATTGATTTATAATCATATCATAAAACAAATAATTTCTTTTATTTATGTTTTGTTCTAGCGTAGCAATACAATACAATATTTAAATTTACTTTATAGATTGGTTTGATGTATTATTGGTTGCATTATATATTTAGTGAGCTTTATGAATATAATATGCATATATTTCATTGGGAAGTTGTGGCATAAAACACTTTATCTAGGTTCTTATTAACATTTTCAATGTATGTAGCATATACAGAGGACAGCGTACTTTATAGGGAAACTTACTAGAGTTTGAATGTTTTATTATCCTCTTTTAAATATTAATACAGTTGAAAACGGCAAATCTTTAAAGAATATTATTGACAGTAATATTCAATTCTTTTTAGAAGAAACTCTTTGAGACTACCCTGTATAAGGCTGTATTATATTATTTTAGTAATTAGGTTAACCATGTTAAATGATTATATATTGTTATTACATGTGTTATATTATTTTGTTATTATCTTCTTAAATATATATATTTTGTTTGTTTGTTGAGTAGCTATAAGCCGAATTATTTATGATTATATTTGTTGATTGTATTTATTGATTTATAGTTACATTGTTGAAGTGGTACATGTCTCTACAATAGGAATAATTGTTAGCATGAAAAGTGGGCTTAAGGCTGTGGTATATTATTCTTGTATAAATAAACTCAAATAGGATTGGCGGGTCAAGGTCAGGTTTAAAATAAACCAGCTGGTATTGTTTGTCGTTCATAAACGCAAACTAAAAGGCGTGAGAGGACATAGAATGTTTACTTCTCTCACAACAGTTCCCCTTCAGCGACAGTGAGCTGCGAGGTACAGTCACGTACAAAATATATTACATTAATGATGGTAAAATATTTTAACTATGGTTAGAAAAAAATTAATTAAGTTTGGTGGAATTAACAATTACTTTAACATATAAACATTAGGAATACTTCAATACAACTCAATTGATTAAACAACACAATAGCAGATTCAATTTAAACACGATAGAAAGTGGGATAATTGTTGTTGTGACAGATCCATGCTTCTAGTAGTGACTGTACTAAGAACACACGGTAACTAGAATAATACGGTAGGGTTCACGCGCATGATGCGCAGTAAATCTTGGTGTCAATGACGTCACACAGACATATCAGCTGGTTCATCGGTTAAACTGAATGTAGTAATAATCATTAACTGCTTTTCTTAAATCACTGTTTTCATTAACCACAAACATAATACCCGTTAATAACTATTATTAATGTTATACAAATACTTTCAATGATAATATTATTAATGAGTATATTGTATTGATGTTTGTTTAACGGATGTTTAGTATTAAAAGGTGGCTCCATCAGCTTGTCCAATTAATCCAATTAAAATATGGTCGTTTAGTTTTTATTTGGAAATGTATCAATAAATAACAACTGTCAAGTATTGAAACAGCTGTTTATATTGAGAATAATAAATATAATTTAGTCTTGAATTATTATAGTTATATTGTGTTTTTTTTAAATAAAAACTGTTCTTTTGTCTGCAAATGTTCTATTTTTATTTAATTTGGCCAAATTTCAGTAATAATAATAATATAAAATAGTATTATTATAAGTATTTTTATTGTTTTAGTAATAGTTATTAACCGATTAAAGCCTAGTCGTTAATGAAAACAGTGATTTAAGAAAAGCAGTTACTGATTATTACTACATTCAGTTTAACCGATGAACCAGCTGATATGTCTGTGTGACGTCATTGACACCAAGATTTACTGCGCACCATGCGCGTGAACCCTACCGTATTATTCTAGTTACCGTGCTAAGAACATATGACAGTGCGTGGCGGGGGACAAATTCTGTCACACGTGCGCTGTTCGCAGGCAATCAACATTGAATCGAATATTTGTGTAATGTTTTTATTTTGAATCAAAACATTGTACAGTTAGACCAAAACAAATTGATAAACTTTCATTTATAATTTTGTGTATTTATTTTTATAATTTTATAGTTATTTGTATAACAATAATTATTATATATAAATAGTTTTATCATTACAAGTAGGCTAATCATTGTTATGCCATAAACTGCTATGTAACAGGCCATAACAGAGTTAAGTATTTTTAAGTAGGGTTATTTTGAATTGTAAACAACATCAAAGCAGAAGACGCAATACCAGCAGACAATTAATTGATGTTGACCTTGAACCATCACTTCTACTTGAGAAGTGCATAAATTGGTTATCAATAATGTAAGGGTTATAGCCATCTTGTATTCCTGTATTGTGCAGACTTTTGGTAAAATGGCCATACCGTAAATAAATAAATATACTACTTAGTTTAGTTTAAACAGCCGATTGGGTGTAAATAATATTTAACGGCAACTTTCCGTTTAGCCATTTAGGCGATATATTACGTGTAACACATATCTGTACCATTCGATTTTTGTATGAATCATTTTGAAAGAGGTT
This sequence comes from Stictocephala bisonia, assembly GCA_035578905.1. NCBI lineage: Eukaryota > Metazoa > Arthropoda > Insecta > Hemiptera > Membracidae > Stictocephala > Stictocephala bisonia. Next base: position 6,598 of record JAQJVL010010028.1, on the reverse strand, counting down.
CAGAAATAACTATTTGAGTAGAAATGGAAGATGCCTGCTACTCATGGTAAATAGGCTACTCGGTCTTTGAACGATGGCACGAATGTAGTTGGGAGCAATCAGAGAGAACTCAACGGATATTTGCAAAGATAAATGCACCTGATTACTTTGCATTACTTGTCATTCAGACGTGAAAATCAGCTAGTTCATTAAACTTCAGACGTAGTGATAGATTTCATTTGACCTCTATTCCAGTTTACGTACACACATCCAATGCATTTTGAATCTCTTTCCTCCTCTCCTTCTTTTCTATACTTTCACCTCTATCTTAACAATATTCTTTAACATATAATAATATTCCGCTATTAAAGATTTACTTTCCATATTTGTTAGTAAACAAAAATAAACTCTATCATAGAAAGTTATTAAAACGATAGAAAAACGACAAAAAAGATATGCATTCTTTTAGAAACGTAGCTTACTAATTTCCTTAATATAATGTTATATTTATAAACACTTTATTCTCTCTAAGAGATAAATGTGGTTAACTTTAAGTCTATGTAATAGCCTACATTTGTTAATTTAAAGTTATTACTCTCTCAAACAGCAAGTCTATCTAATAGCAACGATCTCACATTTTAAAGTCAGGTCCATTGATAATAATAACTTGACGAAATTTATTGTTCAGTATTACAATAATTATTACACTATACTGCAATCCTCATACATTACTTAGTCTTATAAATTAAAAAATAAGGCAAAACAGTTGTGTGTTTTCACTGCCAATATTAATTTTACCCATAGTTTAAACCTACTCACAGAAATTCCTTCATTGCTACAACTCCCTCCTCACCAACCATAACAGGGCAGCTTGTTGAAGATTTTATTTTAATTCCCAGCGGCTATTCATTGGTTAAACACCCTGGTGACAAAGAATTCCTTAAGCTGGATTGTCATGTCTTTTGATCCAACAATTTCATGGTTTCAGTGAGCCTATTAATTATGTAGTGCAAAAAAAATGTAATTATCTCTTCCATATAACCTGTATTAAGGTGCAGAGTCTAAATATTTAATTAGAATACTGTTTTTATGCCATACCTAAATATTATTTTTTGATTACTACAAATTATGAATTACTTATCTAATCACATTACTGAAAATAAACGATTAGTATTTCAACTAAAAACACAAAACGATCAGTTATAGATGAATAGTCATGTAATTGAAGGTGCCCAGTGAGTGTGAAATTGGGAATGCCGAGATTAGTTCCGGACATGTTCACATGGCACGCAGACTAATTAGGCTAATTAATGTCCTATTTACTTACAGGTTTTTGCCAAAGTGTATTAAAAGTGTGTAGTTAACGTTATATGCACTGATGAAATGAACGTACGGGAATAACGTTGTTTATTGGATTTATTTCAACGGCAAGCAGCCAATATGCAAGTATAATATATAATACAAGATGGTATACAAGATAACAAAAACAACCATCCGGATTATTCCGGGTATTAAAAATCAATCTCATGTCAAGGTTTAAAAATTGCTATATTAAAAGCTGTAAAAAGACCTCTAATACTGTTTTATATTTTTGTTTAAAGTAAGTCTTAGATTGTTATATTTTTCCACAAGAACTACTAGTTAAATACATGTTATATTAGAACTGATAAAGATGGATATAACGTCATCAAAATCCTTCGTGGCCAACAAGAACTAGACAGTTGAATTGAAATATTATTATAATTTTAGGTTTCATATTATTAGTACTTAATTAATTTATATATTAAAATGTGAAACAATATGCCAACAAGCTTTCAATGCTTCAATCTTTTATAACATGCAATAGTTTAGTAAAATTCAACTATTTAATAGAAAAAATCTCAACCATCCTCAGATGATACTACCTATACCTATACCCTCCTCCCCACCATAATAAATTAGACATTCCTAATTTATTTTTTAAGGAGAGACTGATGTATTTTTATAAATAAGTAAACTGATAATGTTTACATACGTTAATATAAAAAAATAACGAATGATTGTCTTTGAACAGTGGTGTCTCCTTGTAAACAGGTCGTCTACTGTGTAGGTCTCGTGGTTACAGACGCCTCGTCCTCCGTACTTGTGGTCTCAGCAAAATTAACTACAGTACTAACGATAAGTTGGCGTTACATAATTATCTTTGAACAGTGGTGTCTCCTTGTAAACAGGTCGTCTACTGTGTGAGTCTCGTGGTTACAGACGCCTCGTCCTCCGTACTTGTGGTCTCAGCAAAATGAACCACAGTACTAACGATAAGTTGGCGTTACATAATTATCTTTGAACAGTGGTGTCTCCTTGTAAACAGGTCGTCTTCTGTGTGAGTCTCGTGGTTACAGACGCCTCGTCCTCCGTACTTGTGGTCTCAGCAAAATGAACTACAGTAGTAACGATAAGTTGGCGTTACATAATTATCTTTGAACAGTGGTGTCTCCTTGTAAACAGGTCGTCTTCTGTGTGAGTCTCGTGGTTACAGACGCCTGTTCTCCGTATTTGTGGTCTCAGCAAAATTAACTACAGTACTAACGATAAATTGGCGTTACATACGAGTAATTATCTTTGAACAGCGGTGTCTCCTTGTAAACAGGTCGTCTACTGTGTGAGTCTCGTGGTTACAGACGCCTCGTCCTCCGTACTTGTGGTCTCAGCAAAATTAACTACACTACTAACGATAAGTTGGCGTTACATAATTATCTTTGAACAGTGGTGTCTCCTTGTAAACAGGTTGTCTACTGTGTGAGTCTCGTGGTTACAGACGCCTCATCCTCCGTACTTGTGGTCTCAGCTAAATTAACTACACTACTAACGATAAGTTGGCGTTACATAATTATCTTTGAACAGTGGTGTCTCCTTGTAAACAGGTCGTCTTCTGTGTGAGTCTCGTGGTTACAGACGTCTCGTCCTCCGTACTTGTGGTCTCAGCAAAATTAACTACAGTACTAACGATAAGTTGGCGTTACATAATTATCTTTGAACAGTGGTGTCTCCTTGTAAACAGGTCGTCTTCTGTGTGAGTCTCGTGGTTACAGACACCTCGTCCTCCGTACTTGTGGTCTCAACAAAATGAACTACAGTACTAACGATAAGTTGGTGTTACATAATTCACCGATTGTGTGTCAAAAATTGATCGATCGTTTTCATATTTTTTATATTTATAATGTTCTTTTTTTTGAAAATATTTAACTAATAACTGAAGTTAATCTTCATAACCTTTTAATATCCTTATAGGTGGCTACTAAGGATGGGTTCTTCTATTGTATGTGTACAATATGCAACAATACAAATTATTACAATACTCCGGAAAGAATTTTGCATTACTATTTTGTAAATATACAAAAAATATTTAAATAAAATTAAAACAACTTTTAAGTTATTGATTAGCTACTAATCAAAATGTATGATATCAGTTTATCTGAACACGTGTAAATAATTAATATGAAAAATATTATATAAATATATAATTGTTGAAAAATGGATAACCAGCTATTTTGCGAAATTCTTCAAAAACTAAACTAAAAAAACTGAGTTTAATGCACTATACTATATAGAAAGTAAAAAGAAACTCGGAAACATTATGCCAATTCCAAAAACAATCTGAAGTCATACAAAAACTGTTTTGATGAATGAATTGCAAAACAGGAACTTTGAGAACCAATTAGTAGTAAATAAAAATTGTTATTGTAGGGCCATAGTTTACACAACTCCTCTAAATGTGGCCCTAATTATCTATGTAAATGTAAGAAAAAAAAAAAATTTAGAGCTCATTTTGAAATTAAAGAAAAAACACCATTTACATGTTATATACATCATATTATTTTACAAATTATTCAATTAATATCCTAATCAGAATCAGTACATACTGATTGTATTCGGCAACAGTGTGCCAATCAAGTGCTTATTGGAACAGCCTGCGGTGAGGTATCAAGTGTATGACCCGAGGTCTAGGCTCTGTGGCGTTGGTAGGAGGGTTTATATTTATACTCTAGACAATAGCCAAACTGTTTAGTTACGTTATCATTATCGTTGATGTTATCTAAAGAATATTTATTAAAAATAAATCTGTCAGTTGAATTGAGCTTTAACCCTTTTTAAAATAGTGTGTTACATTTGGTAGAAAACTATACTATAGGCAATCCAATAATTTTATATGAAAATCACTCTACGAAACAAAATATTTTTACTAGTACATAATACTGAAGGTAAATGATTATTTCTAGTTTACTATGGAAGAAGTTTCAGTTTTTTTGTGTAAATAAAATGAAAATTTTTTGTATTTTTACAGAACATACTTTAATATTCTTTACATACAAATACTATTTAATGAGTTATTTCAAATGTTGGACAACAGGTTTACATATAACATGTCACAGCAATGTTAATAATTTTAAGTTAAATGTAAGACTTTTTGGTAAGTAATACTTCACCCAAAATGCACCATTTTATATAAATAAACATTATAAGTGAGCTATTATTCACGAATTATTATTGAATGAATTACAGGAAATATTATTAACAGAGATTAATGTCGTACATAAGTAGTGATACAGGCATTAAACATTAATTCAGTTTGATTACCCAAGTAATATAAATGTCAGGTATATTTAGAATCTTCGTTTCCAAGAATTCAATAATTGTTAATTAATATTTCTTTTTAGGAACAACGTGGTTAAAAAAGCAATTATTCTGTTTTACTCTAGGTCCAAAGTAATTCAATATAAAGTAAATAGTTAGTCAAAGGAAAATTAGAAAATTAAATAAATAAATTGTAGAGAAAAAGCTTTGTGATGGGAGCATATACCCTGTGGAAGAATTCCCTTAATTCATGAATCAGTAGATGTATTTTCTTTGAACCATAAGTTAAATGGTTATAAGGACGAGGAAAACTCCAGAAAATTGTTTTCAAACGGTGTAGGTCTCAAATGGAATTTGAAATATCCTTAGGTAATTTGAAAGGGTTGAGGAAATAATGAGGTAGTTTAAATTAATTTTTGTACTTATAAACGAGAGAAAGTACATTAATTAATTATTTTAAGAAATATCAAATAGTAGAAAAAAACACTATAGTATTAAAAAATTAAAGTAACTATGAAATAATTGTGTCATTAGGTAACTATAAATTTGTCATGTAAATAAAATCTTACAAAAGGCTTTTTTTACGTTTGAGTTCAAGTTGTTCGTAAATGATTACAATCTGTAAATTAAAAAAGAAGAAAGAATTACTGTAATTGTTTCTAACAATATAAATAAACTTGATCCCAGTGTTTTGTAACACTCAGAACTGTAGAGTATATATAAACAAATCACCCACACATTACGTCCCAGGGGTGCTCTCCCTCTGGGTCTGAACCTAACCTTTCACTCTAAGCGGGATAAATTGCGCCAACTTCGTTTTGTTTATGGATGTAACTCTAGATAATGCTGCCACAACTACCTCCCTCCTTCTGTACTTTGATATCAAGTTTTTAACGACCTTAAAGTGTCAAGAGTTATAAAAAATATTAAGGTATAAAAAAAATAGGTCTAAACATGAACAATAGTTTAGTCATGTACTCAACAGTAAGAATGTTCGATTTGGTCTCATTTTTAGCTCTGCACCAATGAACCATGTTGCTACTCTATCAGCTGATCCTCTCCTACCATTTGAGAATATACACCCAGCTGGGGAGGGGGGGGGTCGAAAGTGAGAATTTAGGTTTTTAAAATGTTCCCCTATTTATATAGAATCATTTGATTCATATCTGCTAGTACACAGTTTTTAAATGCATTCATCTATATTCGATAGCATATTTCATCTTAATGATGGAAATATCTCAAATATACTGTGTATTACTTTGTTCGAGTAAACATATTGAAACCTAATGAACAAAATAAAATAAAATTTTATTTACATATTGTATCTGAAAATGTTTATACGAGTACTTTAAAGAAGAAATTGAATGAAAGAAAAAACTAATGCACAATTAAAAATAAAATAATAATAAAATATTCCTACGTTATACTCATTGGAATAAAATTATTTTACAGTAATCAAATAAAGTATTACATAATGAACTGCCAACTAACACTCATTGTGTCTTATTATATTATAAAGTATTTGTTTTATTGTACATTTTGAATGACAACATGACTATAAATCCAATTCAAACTGAATCAGATCTGCCTTGTATTAAGTTAAACCATTGAATATTGTTCGCCACATTACACAATAGATGTATTATAGCCTAAAGTAGATTAATTGCGTTGGTTGTATTGAAACTAATAATTACGAGCCTATCAGACAGCCTAGACCATTGTGGGAGCGGTTCGGCAAGCTCACTAAACACAATTTACTCGCCAAATGACGGATTTTCGAACTAAACCTAAGCCGGCATATAGTGAGAAGCCAGCCTTGATATACTCTCATCGCTTGACAATGTCATCATGATACTTTTTAAATGTCATTTTTAGTACATTGTTTCACTATAGAAATATTATTAAACTTAACTACTAAACGGATGTGTTTTATTGGCCTAGGCATTTCAATCCTTCCAATTTAGTACATCCTGCAGTAAAATTAACAGATTAATAACCTTTACGTTAC
>JAQJVL010010027.1:0-13867 GCA_035578905.1 Stictocephala bisonia | reverse complement strand
TCGCAATGTCATCATCCTACTATTTCCATGATAGAGTATGTTTTGTTTATTCTGATGTTTAAGTACATAACTTTAGAATAAGCCTCGATATTAATGAACAGAAATTCCTTTATTGTAAAGATAAAATAAATAAATGAAATATAAAAAGAAATAAAACAAACTATATTTTTAGTGAAGTCTGTGTCTTTATACATTTTGAAGGTATTAACAACTAGTTCTTCCGGTGTCAATTGCGTCAAAGGACTATTTACAATATATACAGTTCCAGACGTTTCGCCCATGCTACGATGTGGCATCCTCAGTCGTTAGGCTGATCCTTTGACGCGGTTGACACCGGAAGAACTAGTTGTTAATAATGACTCCAGCCGCTTAAGCTTACGAAATAGGATTTTGAAGGTAGACTTCTTAATATAGAATACCTTAGGGCGTGAAAAGGAGATGGTTGTATGGAAAGTATATTCGTATCCTTAAAAGCAGCTTCTAAGAATTTTACTTTTTTATTTTATAACAGTATTTGATACATACATACATATCCTCATACATACATGGCGTCACCGCCGGGTCTGGGCGCCCACTAAGCCTCTCCATCTTCTTCTGTCCATCCACAATTCCTCTCTTTATACCACATCCCAGCACACTCCTCTCACTTACACTTCTTTCTTAACATCTTGTGACTACTTTTTTCTTGGTCTTCCTCGTGATGTCTTCCTGTTAAGAGTTATTTTTTCCATTTTTCTTGGGATTCTTTCCTCATCCTCCATTCTTCTCAGATGACCAAACCAACTCAGTTTAACCATAGACATTCTATTATACCAAACACTCATTCCCACTGATTCATGTGCCTCATCTGGCCATCTCGGAAATTAGACTTTTGACGTAATTTGATGATGTCACTCCCTCGAGGCGTAGTGTGGGAACGGGAACTAGAAAGAGCCCAGCTCAAACATTCAAACAGATTGTTGAAGCTTTTAACCCCGGAATACTGCACTGGGGCACTTAGATCAATACCCCAGAGAATCTTTAATCTTTTTTATATTTATATGGATAACACTGACGACCACCATGTTTCATGACTTAATTATTAAATTATTTCTCAAAATTAGTTACTTTTTTAAAATACAAAACCAGCAATTATACAAAAACTATAATATACAGAAACCAACTTAAAATTTAAAACTTGTAGGGAATCGTATGCTCCATAAAACTATAATAACTTTCAGAATACTAATTAGTCAAGCCTGATAATTAAAAATTAAAAAAAATTGTTTTTACTCTGGACACCGAAATGTTAATTTTGTACTTTTAAGCCCTATTGTAAAAAAACTATAATTCTTAAAACATTTCTGGTTGATTCATTAATTACTTTAGTTAGTTACAAAAATTTTTTACTCTGGTCAAACTTACCTGACAAAGAAATAAAAAATGTCTTCGTTGCTACAAAAATTCATGTCTCAGGTTTTTAATGAATTAAAATGAGGTTTTCATTTTAAAGCTTATATAAATTATTTGTTATAACCACTGTATAATAAGTAGTTACCATTATAATACTTGTTTCTTCCTTTAAAAACGATATGCCACATGTGTATCTTAAATTTAGTTTTCTTGCTTCAACAAGCGTAGGAGTGTGGTGGCGCAGTGCTGTAACCGAGCTACTTGGGGACAAAGTGTTTAGGAAATTGTAGGCAATAGGTTCCATGCTCGGTCTTCTTAATACAGACACGGCATCTGCTCAATGGTTGCCATCATTGAGAAGTCTGTGTATCCATCAAGAGAAGTCTGTGGTGTCCATGTATGATGGTAGTCAGGGTTTGGATGTCGTGTAGGGGAGAGAACTGAGTGTCAGACTTATCAGTTAGCTGTAAATCAGACCAACACTACGTGGTTCGGATTCCACATAAAGTTGTAGGCCCTGGCTATTGGACCACTATTAATAAATTGCCCTTTCTGAAGAACAGTTGAACTCAGTTATTAACCAGACTACACTCATCCACACTCATATAATCATTCATACTTGCCCACTTTTTACCAGACTACACTCATATAATCATTCATACTTACCCAATCTTGCCTAATTTTTAGACCTAACTCAATTAATTGTAAAATGCATTTAATGAAACATACCTTTCAAAATCTGAGTGAACTTTGTTTGAAGTCTTGTGTTTCCTATATAAAGCATATATTAAATCCATTTTTCTTAATTAGGGGGAATATACAGCCAAAATAGGAATGTTTAAGTATTAAAATTATGTGACATATTAAAACGTCTTCATTATTCATCTGTGGTAAAAAAGTGCTCAAATTATTTTAAACACGTTTATGATATTTGTTTCCGAGTTGTATTACAATTATATAAACAATGTTATGAATGAAACGCTATGGCATTTTATATCCCCAAAGATATTAATAATATGTCGTTTTGACAATGGAATAATGACAACAGAAATAAACAAACTACTGATCATCTGGTCTGCTGCTCAAGCTAACGTAAGTCACATACAAATAACTAAAAAAAAAGAACCACTTAAGTAGTGTCAATATACACCCATAGACTTAAATTCACTCTATAACTTAATATATGTAAAAATCTGTTTACACTTGGGGACTATTTAATTAACAATATATATATATTTTTTGTTGTTTTTGAAGTCATGGACCACCATATTAAATTTAGTGCACTTAGTGGTAATACATTTATTTCATCTATAATCTAAATCTACCATAATTTCATTTAGGAATATGATTAGAAAAGACAGGTCAGTATGCAGCCTATGAAGGACAAAGCGTTCCTACCAATACTCTTACTCTAACATGATGTCCTCTCCTAAAGTCTTGTCTCCTATACCTACTACCATAACTTCACTTTTCGTCTTACTCATGTTTAGTCCTCTCTCTATCATAAGTCTATTCCATGTGTTTATTTGTCTTAGTATCTCTCCGGCGTCACTACCCCATATCATGATATCATCTGCAAACATCATTTACATTTATATTTTCTTCCTTAACTTTCCTTAATATTACGGCCATTACCACATCCTAGACTACCTTTCTTTTGACTGAATCGTAGGCTTTCTCAGTATTTGATAAGAGTGGTAAATGGAAGTGTGGAATTCTTTGCTATTGAGAAAACTGGAGTGTCTTGGGCTGAGGGGTAATGTGTTTGACTGGATACATTCCTATGGGGCTGGTCAAAGACAGATGGTTTAGGTTCCCTATGTAAATGCTGATGGACTGCTGAAAAAACAACTTTCTCAAGAACTAGTTGTCAGAACCGGTGTGCCACAGAGATTGGTTCTTGGTCCTGTGTTTTTTCTCCTCTTTATGAATGACATAGCCAGGTGTATATCGGACTCTCACTTGTACTTGTTTGCTGATGATACATCCCTCGTAGTTTCTGGTAAGAATAGGGCACAGCTGAAGAATCAAATATTTTTAGACATGAGCTCATTGCTTCAGTGGCTGGAAGAAAACTCTTATGCATCAATGCAACAAAGACCAAGCTAGTAGATTTTGCAATCAGAAACCAGTTGGATAACGATTGTTTGATTATTATGATATGTGACGAGTTTAGTCCTTCAACCACTGTGAATTATCTTGGTGTTATTTTCAACCGTAACTTGAACTTCTCAAACCATATTGAAAAAGTAATAAGTAGGCTAAGTAGCAGTATTTTTTATCTGGACTTTCCTGTTTCAAAAATGCTGACATCCTTTTGATGGCTTATCATGTTTGCTTTTATCCTTATTTATCTTATGCAGTACCAATTTAGGGCCATGAAAGTGCCAAGACTCAGTATGTTTTCAGGTTGCAGAAAAGACCACTTCAAATAGTTTTTCACTTGGCCAGGAGCCAGTCAAGCAGATCACTGTTTCGAGAGAAAGGCATACTAACTTTCCCATCTATCTATATCCTTAACAGCCTGACATTTATAATAAATAGTTTTGATGTATTTACATCCCCTATTTCGAATAACCATAGATAACAACTGCTTCACGTTAACAACATAACCCTACCTTGCCATACCACCACTTTTTTTTAGAAAAAAAACATATTCCTCCTGCATATCATTGTTTAATTCCCTACCACATTACATAAAGAATTTTAATGATCCCAACAAATTTAAAAGCCAATTGAAAAAAATGTTTAATTCAGAAGGAGTACTATAGTGTCCAGGACTACTTGAAAAGAAAGAGTAGTTTTAGATGTTATGTTGTAGTTTTAGTATACGATGTTAAAGTTAGTACCGTAATTAAGATAATTTTACTTTAATATTTGACCTTTGCCTGAGCAATTTTTTGTATTGTTTGTGGCAATAAATCCTTTGATTTTTGACTTTGTAGAAAGGTTTAGTTTCTCTTGAAAAGAAATTTAACTGATGAATTGATCAGATTTTTCATCACCAATTACGTAAAATGTGGTATTGATACAATCATTTTGTTCTGTCAACATGTTAATGATTTCCTGCACTAGTTAGAGTGATTGCGATAGTAGTAAATTCAAGTAAAATAGATGAGCGAATGTAGTTATTGTTACAAACTAAGACCTACTCTTCCTTATAAAGTGTCATTAATTAATAGCCTAAATTACAAACAGCCTATGGTTATCAGCTGTTTCTTTTAAACATTTATCATGACTCCAATTGGGATTGAACAGAGGACTTTTAGCTTATGAAGTTGGGTTTTAGCCAACTAAGCTACTGGCCAATAATTATTTGAAATATATATATATGTATACTCCTTTGATAAAAACCACCCAAACATTTCTTGGGGGTAGGGAATTATTCTTGCAAAACCCTGTCCTGATACTGAAAATTCATTCTCAACTACCTGTTCTTCATAACATTACTTTAAAAAGTAAATGGTGTACAAGTTCATAAGAAACTTAGGATAGGGTGCCAATATGTTGTAAAAAGCTTTCTTTGAATATAAGGTACATGAGTTAAATGATATAAACTCAGCATAGTTTAATGAAATCTAAGAAGAACGCTATACTTTCACTTTCAGTAGATTTTTTAAGTAAGAAACTTTAATGTGATATGAGAACTGGTGGAGTTACTTATTCTCCTGCAAGTCAAATTTGAATTATTTGAGTGATGCATAAATCATCTTTTTTTACAGGCAAATGGTGTTCAAGTGCGACCCAGAGTAGGAAGAAATCTAGGAAGAGGTCCTTCACCTCGCTCAAGTAAAGCCTTAGTTGTGGTATACGACGCATCGTCTTTATTTTTTGTGCAACGGAATTTGGCAGAACACTATATGTGAGTTATTTCTTTATAATGCTACTTTCTTATACTGTAAATAATGTTTTGTTAATTAATATAAAAATTAACAATGTTTTCATTTGTTTCTTAAATTTTCAAAGTAAATAAATCTTACTACACTTGAAAGTGATTATATGAAATAAATGATAAGCTATTTCAGATATTTTTAGATAGGCTGGATAGTAAAAAAATATGCTTTTTAACCCTCTCGATGTTAGTTGTCCGTTACACAACAGCATGACGCTTATTATGGATGTTAGTTGTCACAAAAACGATAACTATGTAAGGGTCTGTTTAATCTACCAGAAAGATGTTACTAAAATAATTTTTTTTATACATATTTGATATAGTTTTAATGGAGATTCCTCCATGCTTCTCCCGATGTCTATGAGTAGACGGTTATTGTTTGTATTTGGAACCATATTATCATATAATAATCAACAACATTGAAATAACTGGCGCTAGAACAGCTGTAAATGGTGTGTACATAGTTAGATTTTCTCATTGTAGTTTTTACTTACGTAAATATTGTTTATATAAGTTATATTTTAGAAATGTGAATAACATTTAGAACAAATTGGCTGTTTCAGAATGTTTGCATTGTAAATACAACAATTTCTCAAGGTAATAAATATGTCCTCTCTTGACCTCAACAAGACTTCAAAATAAATAAGTCCACTTATCTTTTGCATGTACCCGTTCTATATAATTTTACAAGTAAAAATGAAGTATATCATGCTATAGTTATAATATTTTCAATATTTTATTTTTTTAGTTTAACCTTACACAAGTGGCAACATTGGCCTAACAATATAGAAACAGACAGTGAACAGTGGGATGGTTAAGTTGAATTTCAAGAACGTATTGTGAATCAAATGATAATTGTCTGCTGCAAGGCATGAGGTTGTTGACTTACAACCTTTTACTCAAATGAAAACTTCCTTGCCAGAACTTGAGACACTATAAATTATATGCTCACATCAGTTTTAGGAAATACCTAGAAATAACAATCAAAACAAGTGCTGAATGATTTAATTCAAAGGAGAAATAAATCTAAATTAACCCTTTCACCGCCATGCATTTGATGTGCGTAATGTCTAAGACCGCCGGGTTCAGTAGCGCAATCGGTCCGCCGGGCGCCGGGCCATTACGGCGTTGTTTGTTGCAAAACCGCCAGGCCACTTTTAGCGATTTTTACATTAGTACGCTATTATGCTTGTAATTCCGTTGTTTTTATCACTATTGCAATGATTTTGGTGTCATTCTCTTCATAATTAAATTATCCACGATTCTGTATAAAATTTAAAAATAAAAATAATGAAAAATTTATAATTTTAATTTTTAAAATTCCATAAAACAAATATACTTATAAAATGTAATATTTTTTACTGTATACCATTATATTGAGAACATATAAATAATATAATTATGTACATTTAACGTAATTAGTACATTTCTGAGAATTTACTACTGTATAAGAGTTTCACCAGTAGCCTACAGTGCTTATTATCTTATAGTATATATTGTTGTTTATGTTTTATATTATACATTTACATCAGACATATTTGTTCATATCAGTAATAAAATATACAAAATGATCACAACAAACATATTATAATAATTTTATATGGTGAATAATATACAAAAATTGTAACACTTACCATATGAAGATCTAAGCATTGTAACAGCAAGAGTTCATTTACTTTTAAAACAAACAGGAAAAACCACATCACAGTATATAGGCTATATATATATCAGATATTATGAAAAATTATTTAGTTCAAAATTATTTACACTATATACAACTCTTGATGAATGATATTTACATTTTGCACTGGTGTCTTGGAATGCAGTCAAGGTGGCACCCAAGTTTGCAATTTGCACACACAGTTCTCGACCGTTTTCTTTTATTTTCTGGGTTTTTTTCCCACTACATACTGTGCAGATTTTTTCTTTTCCTGATGGTAATCTCTCAACCCCATGCATTTTTTTTTGTCTGAGGACCATCACCTCCCCCATTACCATTAGAATTCTTTTTATCAAGCCATTCTCTTGCCAATGCTTCTAAAACAGAAATATTGTAATGCAGTCTTGGCAAAGGGTTGTCTGTATTCAATTTGTACAGGATGTAAGAATTGAGCAACATTCTTCCAAAAATGTTAAAAATAACTTTCTTCCAGTGCTTCATAGTTTTTCTTTCATCTAAGTAAGTATAAAGCATCTGGTCTGTCCCATCGATGCCCCCCATTCCATGATTATACTGATATACTATGTTTGGTTTTTCCTTATGATAATTTTACCACTTCTTCTTATTGTATAAGAAACATTTCTTGCTTGGGAGTCTGTGGATAGTAAAATAAATTGAGATTTATTGGTAGGTTTCTCCCTAAATGCCATCATTAACGTGGGACCTTTTCTCACATATATTTTTCTACCAACTTTGAATTTTCCAAGTAATTGTTTGGGATTGCCTTTCCTATCAATTCTAACTGTACCTGTGACCCATGTCTGATTAGAATACAGAAATCTTGCAAGTTTTTTTGTTGTAAACAAATTATCTAGAAAGAGGTGGTACCCTTTGTTGAAGTAATTTCCCATTTTCATGAGCTTCTCTACAACGGCATTCCCTTGGCCAAATTGTTCTATCTGTTCTCTGTCTTCTGTTTCCTGGTATTTGGAGCCTTTATAACAATAAAATTGTAAACAATAATTAGTTACTGCATCGCACAACACCCACAATTTTATACCCCATCGGTGGTGTTTCTTTTTTGGGATATATTGTGTCAAAGCAATCCTCTTTTTAGATCCTACAAGGGATTCATCTACAGATAATTTTTGAAAAGGTGTGTAATAGAGTCGGAACAGTCTATTGGCATGGTCCATGAGGTTTTGGAATCTTCCACAAGGGTTGTATCCTGGGGAGCCATGTTTTATTAAAGTTTCAGGATCAACAATATGTAGAAACTTTACAATCAACTCAAATCTATTACTACTGAACATTTTACGAAACCATGGCATTTCTTGAGAGGACGACGTGTACCAGTAGCTTTCAATTGAAGGTAATTGTTTGATACCCATATTTATTATGACAGACAAAAACCCTTTCATCTCTTCTACACTGACATTTACCCAATCTCTAACCCGACTTTTAGGTGATATGTTGTCGTTATTTCGTATATATGATTGAGCATACTTATTTGTTTCAGTAACGATAGTGTTCAATAGGGTATTAGTGAAAAACAAATAGAAGTAAGCCACCGGATTGGAATTTCGGGGGGGGCAGTGTTTGGGGCCTGGAAGTTCAGAGTAATCGAAGTTGTGGGGGTGACCAGGATCATTTTCATCCTCAACTTCCTCCCAATCACTACTATCTGGGCTAGGAGGGTTTCTAGTTCTACCAGAATTATTACTACCTCTCCCTCTCCTACTTATAGGCCTACCTCTATTAGGTCTGGATTGATTTCCATAAAATGTAGGCCTATTTGGTGTTAGGCCTACCTCACATTCATCATCATCATCTGAGCTCTCTGAATTAGTTTGTATTGGCCTACTGTAATTTGTGCTGTTATTTTGTTGGGACATCACTAAACCACCGCCAGAAGTACTAGGCCTACACTGATATAAATCTGTATTACTAGCCCGTTGCAATGGCAAAACAAATGTAGATGTGGAATGGGGGTTAGGATCATAAGTAGGGTCCTCATCCGTATCATCAACTGTATCGGAACTTAGAGATGAAGATGAACTGTCACTAAGAGAATTATTACTATTATTGTCTTCAATAAAATGTACATCATTTGCTAACCTTACATTACTAACAATAGTTCCTTCACTCACTGGAGACCTACCTCGTTCCTTTGTATTATCCATGTTGTAGCAGATAGGATTAAAATAGGAATAAAACAGCTGAATTTACACAAAATTAATTAAAAAAATATTTACACAGGATTAATATTAACACTAAAACACTGATACAACACCATCACAAAGCATTCACAACGATAAACTAATGATAGGCCTAGTCTATACTTATTAGGTTACTTGTTGTTGTTTACATCTTTCCCAGCAGCGTCAGCTGACCGCTGCCAACTAGATCACGCATAGAGTTTTATTCATTGTTTATTTATATTAAAGATAAATAGTGTTTCTGTTGTTATTATTGCAAAGAGGGACTCATAGTAATTAATTATATATAAATTAAGTGTACTTGTGCATAATTATAACAAAAATATGTGAAAAGTAGAAAAGGCCGATATTTCCGGCCCGCGGCGGTTTTCGGTCATGAGCGGCGAGCCGAATATTACGGCCCGTGGCGGTTTTAAGGACAAATATACGAGCCGATTTTTACGGCCCACGGCAGTTTTATCTATTAACTACAAGCCGAAAATATCGGCCCTTGGCGGTGAAAGGGTTAAAATAACATAATTAAACTTGTACCATTGATTTTATAAGCACACAGATAGATTTCTCATCCAATATTAAATCTTGTGCCTCAATTATCAGCTGTTTTGTGGTCCGTTGTGGAGCGTTAGTGTAGTCCCATGTAAATGTAATGCAGTTTAAAACAGCTGTAGTTGCAGACCTTACTAACCAAAATCCTGGCACAAATATTCCTTTTACATTATGTGTCTTATTTGTAAATAATAATTTAGCCTAAACTTGTACTTTATAGTGTAAATAAGCTAAAAAAAATGCATCTTATTTCTAGATCAAAACTGAAACTGATGTTACATTTACAGGACTGTAAAAACTATGTATAAAACTTGAGTACACAGCATTCTACTTTAAATTTAATAGCATTGCCTGAAAATTAGCAAACTCCAAATTATTAGAATTGATATTCATTTGAAACTAATTATATATATTTTATATAATCTGGTTTAGCCTGTTCATGTCTACTTTATAAACTTATAATTCTGAATAATTCAGAAATCAGAATTTCTTTATTTATACATTCTTTAAGTGTCATAGCTAAGTTCTTTAAATTGTGAGGGTTAAGAAAATTTATTTTGTCAAGTTATTTGTAAGTAATATTAAAAATAGCATCATGAAATGTATTTTCTAGTGCACACACACACACACACATGTATATATATATATATATATATATATATATATATATATATATGTATGTACTAGAAATATATATATCGGTTAATCCATGACATAATATAAAACTTGCAGGTAATGCAAGTTAGAGGATTAAATCTATATTGTAATGTATGTTTGCAGTTTTGATTGGCAAAATATGACCAACATGTGTCAGCGTAATGCTGCTGTTGCCGCCAGTTTGGGACGGAGAGACCTTGTCCAGGCCTGGTCTCTTGCTGCTCTAGCAACCACCCAACCTTCCCATGATCAGGAAGATGATTTTCCATGGCACACTCATCCCTTTGCCAAGGGCATGCTTCAGTCCATGTATGTATTGGGAACACTTAAAAAAAATAAAGTAGAACTCCATTTGTCTGATTTAATGTGGTGGCAGGTGAAGACGGATATGTTATAAGTTATAAGTATGATAACAAAATTCTTATTATTTTGGGGAAACATGTTAGATATTTCATGCAGCACAGCCCGAGTTAGCGTAGCACCTACAGTAACGTTGTGTGTGTTACATAAAAGTTGTTCATCACGTGACTGAACATTATATCCCCCCAGCATAACCAAACAATTACAGTGGTAACGACCCACTCAGCACTCATCCACCCATACATACCTCAGTACCCAACCATTCACACATACAAGTACAGTGTTATTACCACTGTACGTTTAGTAGTGGTAATAACACTACTAAATTAACTGGTCGGTAGCGTAGTTGGTTCAATCCCAGCTTCAAGTGCTAAAGGTTGTCAGTTCGATCCCAATCAGAGTCAATACATTTTGAGAAGGATCAGCTGATAATCACCGGCTGTTCATTTGTCATTGGGCTATTAATTAATGACACTTTCTAAGTAATAGTCGGCCTTAGTTTGTAACAATGACTACATTCGCTCATCTACACTCATCACACTCATTCGAAATCCATATTCGCCCATATCTTGACGATCGGCGTCTTACGAATACATACATAATACATACATAATACATACATACATACATACATACATACATTTATGGTTGGGTGGGAGGATCATTACCACTGTATGCATAATGGGGTGCTTAACCCTTTGAGGACGACGGGCCGATGTGACGGCCCATCGCGTTTTTCCGCCGAGGACTAGCGGGCCGATGTGTCGGCCCGTGACATTTTTGCTGTTGAGGACGATGGGCCGATCCGACGGCCTGCCAGGACGCGCTTAGTTATTGTCGTGTAATTACTTTCGTAGTCATCAAAAACACTTTGTATGAATGTAAAACTGTTCTAAATGAGTTGATATAAGTGTGTAAACCATAATTATATATATCAGTTACCATTACCGAATTAATAATGACGTAAAATATCGTTACTCTTAGGAATGAATCAGCTGATCGTACATGTCGATGACAATTGAGAACTGTCAGAAGAGTTGTGTTGTGAGTCAACGTTATTTACTGATGTTGTTTTAGTTCACTTTAGTTATTTATCAATGTTTAGTTTTGTAATATAATTAGTTTTTATAGTGTTCATAGTGTTATTATTTGAGTTTCATTTGATTATGTGTAATAATGGATCGCGATAAATTACGAACTAGTGAATTGGATAGATGCCTTTATGACTATGTAAATGATTCTTCTGGAGATTTATATGACGACGATACTGACAATGACCCTAATTACGATCCCCTTGGACCTTCAACTTCGACTCGTTTCAATAACGCCACTGTATTGAGTAACAATGATTCATCATCAGACCCATGGTTTTTTTGCGTATGACTAAATTCTGTAAATTAGCTCTATCTTTTTTTATTATTATTATATTTTGATAAAATTTGTTACACATGTTCATTTTTAAATTCTAAACAAAATGATAAGGGCTCCTACGGTTAAAATGTTTCTAGTTTATGCTCCAGGGGAAGCCAAACTTAAAATTTAATTTGTAATTTTTAATTTTTGTATATATAATCTGAAACATAATATACTATACATGACACTAACCCACTGTAATATTTTTTCTATAAAGTGTAAGTATTTTTAAAAATTTTAGTGGAAAAATTATTTAAATATCTTAAGTATTACTATAGTTACAAATTTTTCTCTGAATGTCTACAAAATCGCATATTTGAGCGCCGTCTTTTTCACATACAACTTTTCAAAAGTAATAAAAAATTTTTTGCACAGACAGAAAAATGTTCAAAAATTGTACGGTCCTCAAAGGGTTAAAGATATGTATTAATATATGAGCAACTCTTAATTTAATATTCACAAACAAATTAAACTGTTGGAACCAAAGTTAGGTATCTGTGTAAAATATGAATATTATCCTGTTGTTAAACAATTGAAATAATTCATCATGACCTGTGAATACCCACAGTTCTTGAAATAAATACACACACACACACACACACACACACACACACACGCACACGCACACGCACACATATTATCTGTTGGAATTTCCTGATAAAGTGTCGCTGCCTGCTGTTCTGGAGATATGTGGTAAGCGTAGTTGCAGCTTTTCCATCATCAGCAACACATGCTGCTGCAGTTTATCCCCTGTCTAATTTCTGCCAGTGATTTTATGTCGGCACTGGTGGCGCAGTGCTATAACCCAGCTACATGGGGACAAAGTGTTTGGGATTTTGTAGGCGATAGGTTGGATGCTCGGTCCTCTTAATACAGACATGGCGTCCGCTTGATGGTTGTTATCGGCGTGGAAACTACTAGAGAAGTCTGGGGTGTCCATGTTGGGTGGTAATCATTGTGCGGATGTTGTGTGGGGGAGATAACTGAGTATCAGGCTTGTCAATTAGCTGAAAATCAGACCAGCACTACGTGGTTCGGATTCCACGTAAAGCTGTAGGTCCCTTAGTTGCCCTTGTTGGGCTATTAATAAATTGCCCTTTCTGAGGAACAGTTGAACTCAGATAGTAACCAGACTACACTCATCCACACTCACCCTACACTCAAATAACCATTCATATTCGCCTTAAAATACCAACAACGTTGTGTCGGCGTCTCATATGTAAGAATGTAAGAATGTGGAAAGTGCAGATATTTAATCATGTCAATTTTCCTTGAGAATGTTATCTATACATCCCTGAACCTCTACTGTAATCCTGGACCAAGCATCACAACTTCTTTAGTTTTCTGCATTAGTGACTTTTCTTGTTTATTTCAATAAATTATTAGTGTCCTTTTGAAGACGGCTGCAGTTTATTCTTTTCCTAGATTTTCAACTTTCCTTGTACCTTTAATTTTTATTGAGAGCCTCCTTTAGCATTCATTTTCCCTATTCTGTAATTGGGATTTTAACTTTACCTTTCTTTTTAATTGAACATTTCCTTGAAGCTGTCTTCCCTCCTATTCATCAGACCATTCTCCTTAACACAGGTCAGTTTGGATATGCCTTGATGGTCAGAAGATCCAATCAATATTGCAGGTGTTGACCTCCAGACATTCACTCCATGGTTTTGTAGTAGAGGTATTTTATTATTATTATTATTTTTTATTTATTACATTCTAACGATAAAG
>JAQJVL010010026.1:0-13866 GCA_035578905.1 Stictocephala bisonia | reverse complement strand
GACCTTTAAAATGATGTATTATTTGCCATATGTTTGCATTTGATAATTTAGAGATTCGAACCCATGACCCCTAGTTTTTCAACACTCTTTACGAAAAGGTTGATGAAAACATTTTTAATGGACTCCCCATATGCAATATAGGGGGAAAGCATTTTGTTTTAGGCCACTAGACCAAACCGTTCTCCTGCTATACTACATGCTGCACGGGTGGTCTGCCTCACCCTGTATAATCGTAATAGTTGTAATATTGCCTTTTGTACTATTTATTGTGCGTCCATATGATAGTCAATTAAAACTACGTTGAAATTCAACTGGCGCTTAGCCATGTTATAGTATTGTAAAATAAATTAATAAGTTGCCATTGTTACATCCATTTCTTGGGCAGAGGAAGTTGTACTTTGAGATTCAAAAATGTTTTACACTCCTATAAAACTTCAAAAGAAAGAATACTTTTAATAAATAATCACCAAACGGATGAATAAGCTATTGAGAGTTTAGGGGATACTGTACTGTGTGTACAGCTAAAATAAATGATTACAAAGAATTGGCACACACTTTCCCCCATAGTTGTTTGATTCCCTAATATGTTGTTTATCCATAACTAAAAAACTAGTTAGAGACATGCTGTTTTTAATAAAACATTTTAAATTATAATTTACATCTTTTATGAAAATATAATCTATTTTGTTTTCAGCCATTTTGGAGAAAATTCCATTTTTGTATGTTTTTGCCCATAAAAAATGAAATTTCAATCAAGTTAAAAAACGGTTTATTGGGCAAATACACCTACATACCAAATTTCATAAAAAACTATCCATCCGTTTGGTCTCCATCGAAGGGCATATACACAGAGACAGACTGATATACGGTCAGACATCAAAAGTTTTTTTTCGAAAAACCCAATTTTTTAGGTTCAGGGTAGCCTAAAATGGATTTTTTGACAAATTCCATCATAATATCTTCTCTATGCTAACGAATATGGGAGAAAGTATAAATAAACTGTACTCGTATTGGGTCAGCTGCATGAAGTCTTTGATTTGGGTGTCAGTAAAGCTTAAATGCAAACAAGTTTTCTTAATTTCTTTATTAATAAGTTTTTATTTAATTAATTACATAACTAAGAGAATTCCCGTGATAGTTGGAATTCTCTTAATTCCAACAAAATAAAATTACAAAACAAAATAAAAAAACAAAATAACAATCTATAATTTGTTTTTTAGAATATATTATCAACAATTTTATGTCCAGATGAAACTGATAATATCCTGCACAATTAATGATTGTGAAAAAATCGTTTATTAAAACAAACATTCTTTCTAATATGCCGTGTTTCAAACTGTCTTTATTCATAAAATCTAATTGTCTTAATGTGAAAATTAAAGGAAGTAGATTACACAAAACGTAGTGTAAATACTTGAGAAGGAGCAATAAAAAAGCATAAGTGTTCTTATAATAATAAATATATTAAATAAATATTAGATAGAGTCATTCATGACACCACATTTTAGTCTCCTATATTAAGAAATTTAACACGTTTTCATTTTAATACAGGAAAGAAACAAACAAAGTCAAATGATATTTGGTAATCATAGAGGTTGAAGTGTTTGTAAAAATGACTTTTATATGATCCCAAGGTTACCTTATAGCTCCTCTAATGAAGATATACCCACCTACGCAATCTACGGAAATGGCGTGTTTCATTGGTACTCACCACTCACCCTACATAGACGAAACAAGTCATTAGGGTGAATATGATGGGCGAATGAGTGTGATGAGTGTAGATGAACGAGTTGTAATTGTTAATTACTAATGTCGACTGTTTCTTAGAAATTACCATTTGTAGGGACTATGTGGAACCTGAACCACATCATAATGGTATGATTTTCAGTTAATCGATAACCCTGAGACTTGATTCTCATCCCTAGATAACATCCGGACCTGACTACCACCCAACACGGACACCCTAGAATTATCTAATAGTGTCCACGCTGATGGCAACCGTTGAGCGGACGGCGTGTTAGTATCAAGAGAACTGAGAACAGAACCTATCGACTTCAAATTTAACAGGTCTTTGGCCCAAGTAGAAGGGTTGCGGTATAAGGAATACAAACCATTTTAGGAGTCTGAATTGTATACTTACTTTCTTTTCAGTGAAATTCAATAAACTGAAAGATAAAATTTCTTAAGAACAAATAAAATTTATCCTAGATCCTGATAAAACGAGTGTTTATGCATTTTACTCTGCTGATAAGAAATCAATTATGAGAGGGTTCCTCTTTTAATGTAGACTAACATACAGTCTAAGTACTATATGAAATCAACGAAATAACCTCCACAATTTGATGTATGTTTTAACCTTTTATAAAATATACATAATAATACTCAAGAAATAACTCGTACGGTTTTATATGGAATTCCTAACTACAGGTATAATATACAGTTCTGTTTTGTACACTTGATGGAATAAAGATGGTTTTAAAAAAGAACACATTTTCTTTAAAATTATTCCACAATTTTTTATTCAAATAGTGCTTTCACCGGTTAAGGCATCATTTTTTTTGTAAACAGAAAAAACATATGTAAATATAAATTAAAATATGATAAAATATAGATATTTTTAAAGAATTAAAAACTTAAGTGGATTAGTAGAAAGTAATTTTAAATAAAATATTAAACTGGAAAATATGATTTACAATTAATTATTTTATGTTTGATTTCTTCTTTAACTAAAGGCAAGAACAATTGCTAAAATGTATAGATGGTTGTGATATACATTGTTCTTTTGTAACAGTCATGCAGGCACTTTGAATTTGATTCCTTTTGGTCCATGATGTTTCTTTAAATATAATACTGGATGAGTCAAATTTGATGTCATGATTTTCGTTTAGAGCGTGTTCTACTAATTGTGATTTTTCTTTATTTTGTGTTTTGTAATTATATATGTGTTCTTTGACTCTTGTACTTATAGGTCTAGAGGTTTAGACAATGTAAGTTTTATTACATTCACAATCAATATTGTAAATTATATTTTTGGATTCTTGAATTTTGTTCTTAGGTTTTAATTTTGTTAAATGACTACGAAGGTTATTAGTTGAACTAAAAGAAATACGGATATTGAATTTTGAGTTGATTTTTCTAATTTTTTCTTAAACGCTTTTTATATATGGAATTGTAATTGTAGTTAGAGACTTGGTATTTTCATTGTGTCTTCTAGGTTGAATTTTAATTTTTATTTTCGCCTTTTCAGTGATGTTTGTAGGGTAGTTATTATTTATTAATAATTTGGTAGTCTCTTGTTCTGCACTTCATTATTTGTTACTGAAGTATCTATTTTCTTAAATAAACTTTGAATCATTCCAATCTTCACATGTTGAGAGTGATTTGAAAAATAATTCATGTGTTGTCCATTAAACGTTTTTTATGGTATAGTGATGTAATAAGTTTATTTTCTGTTGATTTTGAAACTAACACATCTAGAAAAGGAATTTGTCCATTATTTTCATTTTCTAATGTAAATTTTATAGTTGGTATCAAGTTATTTATATGATTTAAAATATTGTTTTGAATATCAGTTTGATCTTCCCATATGCAAAAAATGTCATCAACATATCTGAGCCAGATTTTTGGTTTAGGATTCCAGTTAGTAAATGCAATTTTTCAAAACTATCCATACAAATGTTACTTAGTATTGGACTCAATACTCCACCCATAGGTAAACCTGAAATTTGGCTATAAAAATGGTCTTCATATTGAAAGTAGTTGCTTGTAACATAAACACAAAAATAGTCAGAAGTTCTAATATACATAGAAGTTATAATATAGGCCTACAGGGCGGAAAAAATATGAAAACGCTTCCACAACTTTTGTATGACATTACTTGTAAAAGTGAAATCTTGTTCAAGATCATGGTTACAGAGAACATACGTTTCGACACTATTAGTGACATTTCATCTTTTCAGGTGGACGGACCACGAGGAGTTAAACGAAAATGTTCAACATAAGCATAGGTCTAGTTTGGTATCAAATGAAAGGTCTATTGAAGAGAAACTAGTTGCCGTAAACAAAACTTCGAAATGTTTATGTTTTCCAGAGTAGCGGTCATTTGAATTTCAAATTAACTACTTTGAACAATATTATTTATCCGATATTTAATGATTTAAAAAACTATTATGATCAAAAAGTATACTTTACGGAACACAATTATTAAAAAAAAATATCACATTATCTATGGAAAAAATAACTTTGCTGTAAAAGTGTTCCCATATTTTTTCCTGCCCTGTATATTTGAACATGTATAGAACCATTTTATGTGGACTACCCTACCTTATTTATGATCATAGTGTAGCTCCAGATAAATCATGTTGGAATAGACATTAGAGTAAATCAAGGTACTGCAATTCACTGAGATATAAATACAGATCTAAAAGCCTTTGATTATGGCTGATACACATTACCCAAACACTATCAAGATATAAATACAGATCTAAAAGCCTTTGATTATGGCTGATACACATTACCCAAACACTATCAGGACCATTTGAGATTGCCTTTTGTCAGTATAGTGTCTGTCAGAACGATTTACATATTTTCTAAGATCCTAATACGATAGTTGTGGTATTAAAAGCACTTTTAGCATAAATTCAATGTAATATAACTTAATAAGATGAGACTTCGATTTTTTAAATTCGTGCAAATCCCATATACACAGTTTTTTTCCTGAGAAAAATTCTAAATATTTTATCTAACGGAACTTCCCTTGATGGTCTTGTTAAAATTTTTAAATACAATCAAAACGAACGCCGAGGACAAGTTTAAAAGTTACACCAGGAGAGTATCAACGTTATCTTTTATCCAACTTAGAAAAATAAAAATAAGTAACATTTTAACAAGTTTAACCTGAGTCATCTCAGAGGTACTGCGAAATTCACAACTTAGCTTTTAACTGAACTAATTGTAACATTTTGACACTTTCTACCTTCATATAACTGACGAGGAGACTGATACATAAAAGAAACATCATAGGAGTTCCCTAACACACTTGGAATAAAAATATAAAATTTCAACAATTTAGCTCTATTTATCAACAAGTACTATACCACAATTTACATTTTGATTATCTCATGGTAACAATATAATGTTGAGAGCTATTATTTTCAATGTTATAAACAGCAATTTAGAGTATTATTTAAAACGCTTATATTGTAATAAATTTGTATTGTGTGACGTTTACTTGTACTGTAGTATTATTTAGTAATTTTTCCAAATTATCCAAATCCTTGCATTTTTTCACACCCGAGGCCCCAGATATCTTATAGGTGCATAAATATGTAAATCGTCGTTTTGTTATTTTGTTATCATTACTAAATTCGTGTGTTTAGTATTTATTCCCTTTTAGTTTATTGTATGTGTTCTAATATTTATATTTTAGGTTGGTAGATTCTTTATTACGTATACTTGTTAAATATTTAAGATTGTTAATTATTCTCCGATCTAGTTGTATGACCGTTTAAGAATTTGTATAGGCATATACGAGTATATTGTTAAAAGTATTTAAATTTGTTATTATTCTTTTGTCGTTTACATACGGGTAACAGCCTAGTTTTTCAATCAAAGTATTTTTTTATAAACTTTATTTTGGCCACTACTTGTACTTCATCCACTTGAGTCCGGTGCCTTCACACCCACCCTCGGTAGGGACTATTAATAGTTATGTTCTAAGTAAACAGTAAAGTTATTTTTATCAATATAACAGTAATTACTTTTCAAACGACTGTTTCCTAGAGAAATAACGAGTTTTATTTTCTGTATTATTCAATTGAGAAACTTTTTGAAATTTTATATTTTGAATACGACGTCTTACCATAATGTATAATTTTACAATACATTTTTATTTTGAAATATCCCATTTTCATTGATAACGTATAAAAAGTCTGATTAACAATTCACATTACGTTAATATTTTTAAAGCTTTAATGCTTTATTTACTTAGACAGTATTTTTACTCAATGAACTACCACAATACTTAAATGAAGATGCACTATCTACGTAATATACAAATAATGACATAATATTTTCCCTCGGGAATAATTAATTTATGTCTTACAGTTGTGAAATCACTGCTTGTGCCCTCTCTTAGGTCACTTTAAAATTAAATCTCCTGACTCCCTTTGATTGAACAGGTTATACCTAAAGTGGCATAATTTATATTTCAATAATAGCAATCAAACCAAAAAGTGATTTAAATATCTCAAAATGGGGCAAGTTAACACAAAATGGCACGTCAAATATATTTGAAATGTCTAATATATGTTTATAATAGTCTAATAAACCCGACATTTTGGAAGTTAGTTGTCAGAAATACTATAATTAATAGTTTAAAATTATAGTAAATAGCACAATCCAAACAGTCAATTGTTTATTTTATTGACAAAATTTCGTAGAAAAACCAACATCTTAAACTAGTATAAAAAAATTGTTGATTGTTGAAATAAAGGATTAAATAAATAATTTGTAACTTTAAATGACTTTCTAAACTGTGTCGAACATTTATGTTTAGTTATTAAATAAAACAACCCACCGTAACAATGACTAATAACAATGGATGAAGTTGCTTAGTTACCTTAACAATGATGATTAAATAACTAAACTGTTAACTAGTTATGTATAGTGAATATTCCGTCCAAGTAAGTGGAAAATGTGTTTTGCATCAAAATTAAAGTTCCAAGTTTTATTGAAAGCTATTACATTACATCGTCACAAACCGAACTTCCAAAGGTTTATGTTTTCCAGAGTAGCGGTCATTTGAATTTCAAATGAACTACTTTGAACAATATTATTTATCCGCTATTTAATGATTTTAAGAAAAAATATTATGATCAAAAATTATACTTTATGGACCACAATAACCAACAAAATTATCAAATTATCTATGCAAAAAATAACTTTGTTGTAAAAGTGTTTCCATATTTTTTCCTACCCTTATCATTTGTATTCTTAGCTTTAAACTCAGTTACTAATACATGTAACATATGTTATATTTCCAGCTCTGCACAACTTGTTCATTAATAAACTAATAATTTTAAGTATATTACTGCACAAAACTAAAATATTTAGTTGCAGATAAGTTGGATTTTGGATATGATGCAATTGAGCCCTAAAAGGTAATTTATATATTACTTTAAAAGCAAATGCTAAACTACTTGATTGTACATTGTAACAAAATTAAGGTACAGGTATGACCAGCGTTGCCAATTTCCGGGGAATTCCCCGGAATCCGGGGAATTAGGGTTCATTCCGTTATTTTTCCGGTTTTTTTTAAATTCCGGGGATTTTCTGGGGATTCCGAAATAATGTATTTATATGTTAAATTTCGGGGTTTCAGAACTTTATTCACTTTCAGATTGTTATCCAATATTCTTTAAAAATTTTCGGGAAATCAGGAACTATTCACCAAAGTTATGATATCCATTTTCAATGTTTGTAGAGTTGGCTACACTGGGGCTGTCCTACGACTACGTACGTATCGCTATCGTATGTTGTGGAAATTGACGTGACAGCTTGCTCTTCCTTTCGCGCATGCGCAATAGGATAAAGTAGTACTCTAACTGTCCGCTTGGTTAAGTTCAATCGCAATGCTGCCGGTTTTGGCGGGTATTTCAGTACGGTATACATAACAAATACCTAACCTTACCCCTCTGTAATTAGAAGAAAATTAAGTTATTGTGCTTACCCTTACCTACTTCATCTAATGCTAGTGTCTTGTTGTTTTTGTTGTCGATGTGTTGATACCACAATAAGTTTTAAAGTTAGACCTGTAGTCAATTATAGTATTAATACTACGACCACGTATGTTATAGTTTCCAAATCGGATTTATTGTATTGTACTAATGGATCGCTTTATAACAAGGAAAACTAAACTTGAGGTAAGTACATACTGAATGTTAATGCCAGTAGGCCATAAAATATCAATTAAGTTAGGTGTGTTAATTAGGCCTACTAAAAGTAACATTATTACTATTCATTGAATAATAAGTATTAATATTTACTGTATATATAATTCAAAATGGTCATTAACTTTTCAACAAACTACAAGTCACACCCCCCAACAATCATATACTTAAAATGTACGCTTTGAAGAGCAAACTTGCCATTTTACCATTTTACGCTAGTTCCATTAACGCTAGTTCTAATAATGACACATAACTAAATTATTAATGCTAATAAAATTTATATAGAAGCATATACATATGTATTTTAAGAGGTTTATGCCTATGTATGTTTAGGTTTATGAGATAAGAATGTGAAATATAAATAATTAAGATAACTTGCACTGCTTTAATTTAATTAATTTAAATAAATTGTAAGCCTATTTCTAGTAAAATTATTTAACTAGATTTTGTTCTTTATTGTTTTTTAATTTGATTACATTAGATTGTTACATTGTTTAGTGCTTATTTCATATGATAAATCTGTAGCTAAGCCCAAAATACACTTGATAAAATGTTTTAGTTATTAAATCAATAAAATAATTATTATGGTTATTTACATCTAAACTCATTTATAATGAATGTGCCTGCTTGTCATAATGATTTTCTGGGTTAGCCAACCACAAAGGTACAGGTAGACTTTTAGTCAGCAGAAAATAAAATATTAAGTTACTTTAAAGATATTTATAGATTGTCATAAACATTAGCAATTATAAGAGTTAAATAGTGAACTGTGATTTTAAATATTTTAAAAATGTTATAATGATTATTAAAATTTGTATCATTAATAAAATTATTATTAGGCCTATTATTAATTATATTACAAATTTATTAATGATTTAAATATAATTAAACTACTTACATATCAACTGTGATTTTACGTATGATTTGCTTATAATAATGCTTATAATAAGTTATAATAAGTTCTACATGTATTTTTTACAGGAAGATCTTTCAAAAACTGGACCATCGGGAGAAACTGCAAAAAAACTAGCAAAATTAACAGAATCAAGTGATGACAACTGCCCCAGACCTGTTGATAATGAAAGTGAAGAGGATGTGAGTTCTTCCAAAGATTTCAACATTATTAGGCCCATCACAACAAAGAAGAAAAAAGGTAAAAAATATTTCAATAAGTTTTCTATGAAATGGTTAGAAATACCAGAGTTCAGAAATTGGCTTCAGAAATCTAAAAATAAATCAGGAGAACATGAACTGGCTTATTGCAGATTGTGTGATATGCATATTACAGCACACAAAAACGATATTCACAGACATAATAAGTCTGAAAAGCATGTACTTCGTACAAGAGAAGTAAAAGGAAACCTTGATGTAAAAAATATTTTAAATAAATCAATAACCCAACAACAAAAAAGGGCTGAAGTAAAAAGCTTGCTGGTTTTATAGCTGAACAAAATTTACCAATCCAGACAATAGATTCTCTTGTTCAACTAATTCCAGATATTTTACCCGATTCAAAAATTGCTCAGGGTCTCAGGCAACACCGCACTAAAACCACTGCTATAATAAAGAACTCACTTGGTCCTGAATTCAAGAACAAATTAAATGCACAACTAACTTCTCCAGGTAGCTATTTCAGTATAGTGATGGATGAAACAACCGACATGGGCTCCAAAAAACAGTGTGCATTTGTTGTTGTATACTATGACAATGTAGTTAATAATGTCAAAACAAAATTTTTTGATATGAAAGAGGTACCATCTTCAACTGCTGATGACTTGGTGCAATGTTTGAAAGATGTCCTAGCTCACAACAACATTCCAATGCAAAATCTTGTTGGATTTTCCTCAGATACAACCAACGTAATGTTTGGTGAACATCATTCTGTTGTTTCACTTTTAAAATCAGAACTTCCAGACGTTGTGTTCATTAAATGTTCATGCCACATGATCCATTTAGTTGCTTCAAAAGCCTGCTTGAAGCTTCCAAGACGTGTAGAGGATCTACTGAGGAATTTGGGCGCACACTTTAGCCGAAGCTACCATAGACAACAGATCTTTGTAGAGTTTCAAGAGTTTTTCTCAGTTGAAATCCACAAAATCCTTAATCCTTCAACAACAAGATGGCTCTCTTTGAAGGCTTGTGTAGATAGAGTGTTAGAGCAGTACCCGGCATTGGATGCTTATTTGAGGCAAACTGTTTTTGATGATCCTTCAAAAACAACAGAGGAAATGTTGTCTACATTGGGAAGCAAATTCACCAAGATCTATCTGGAGTTTATGTCTTATGTCCTCGGCCATTTCACAGAGTTCAATACTCTTTTTCAGTCCGATAGTCCTCTTTTACACAAGGTAAAGCCTGAAGTTCAGCGTCTCTTAAAGATACTTACAAGTAATTACATACAGCTAAGTGCAGTAAGAAACCAGGATATTTTTAACCTAGACCACAAAAACAAAGATATTTTTATTCCAAAAGAAGAAATTTACTTAGGACTTGAAGCCCATGAATCTGTAACAAGTCTAAAGAATGACCCAGATGTCCCTAAACATGAACTTGATATATTTTTTGAAACCATCCAGAATTTTTACATAGAATCCATTACTCAAATTAAGAAAAGATTTGTCTTCAAAGATGAAATTTTTTCAATAGTAGAAATTGTTGATCCTGAAATAGCACAATCCCTTAAAGTTAGATCCCTGGAAAAAGTATTTAAGAGATTTAGCATCCTAAATGAGACTGTCAATAAGACAAAGGCTGAGCAGGAGTGGAGAGACCACGCTTTGCTTGATTTTCAAATACACGGATTGGAACCTACTCTTCCTCCAGAAGTATACTGGAATAAAGTCTTTCTGTTAAATATGCTATTGGTGTGTCTTTATTTGGAGAGCTAAAAAAAATCATCTGTCTCCTATTGGTATTACCATTTTCAAATGCCTCTGTAGAACGAGTCTTTAGTATGCTGAAAAACATAAAAACTGCACATCGGAACAGATTGAAAACTGAAACTATTGTATCCCTAATGGCTTCCAAAGAAGGTATTGCTGATGAAGGTGGATGTACAAAATTTGAGCCCTCACCAGCAATGTTGAAAGCAAAGATTTGGAAGTAAGTAAAAACCACTTCAGTAAAAGGGTTAGAATTGATTGTTAATGTATCATAGGTTATATTATTATGTATGTATTGTTTAGTAGATTAGAATACACCACACCTGTCTTGCAGTATTTTTAGTTACCTGCGACCAAAGTGCTAATAATATAGTACCTATTTTTTAAAAGACTGACTTTATTTTAATGTTACCATGTTATGATTTTTTTAAATTTATTAGTTCTAGTTATGATTATGGTGTTGTTAGGCTAATACCTTTTACTTGATATGATTTAATACTTGATGTTATTTTTAAAGTATAACTGATATACTGTATTACCAACATCACTTACTTTATCTAGACTTTTATTTTATTTTTGTTATTCATACAACTATTGGTTCTATTGGCTTCATGTGTTTTTTAAAATATTTTTTTGTTTCTGTTTAAAAAAAAATAAAAAATAAATAGTCTCTTAATGATTGTTTAATAATTATTAATTATTCATATTTTTTAATATCATAATTTATTATATAAACAAACCAAACCCATTAATAGGTGAATATGCCTATTTTAATTTTTTTTTCTTAAGATTTTTTTTCTTAAGATACTTAGCCTAGTTGGTTTGCAATTTATTAGGTTTTATAATTTCTTGATCATTAACCTTAAAGTAGGCACTGATTTCATTATTACTAAGCAAAAATGTAATTCAAATGTTATCTGTTATTGTAAATTAAAAACATTTCTTTACATGTTTCTGTTTTATTTTACACTGATTCCAGTTTGCTTTATTCTTCAATAATACTAGATAAATGCTGTTATATTATTGCAAGATTAAAATCAATTTTACTTGGTTTAAATAAAATTACTTGATTATATTAGTCTTATGTTAAGGATCAGTGTTGGGAAATATCTTAGACTATCTTTAATCATCTTTAGTCCTTATCACGAATCATTTTTGTTAATAATAATCAATAAATAAATACTTTGCTGACAACTAAATTGTTGTTGCTAATTGCTCAATGCAGTCAAATAGACTATTACGAACATACAAATAATGTAATTTAAACATAAATCCTGTATTATATACGCTTATAATAATACGATAGGCCTATTTATGTTTTCATTACATTATCCATATTATGCATAAGGTAAGGCATTTCGCTATATAACGACGATACCGAAATTAAGTGAAGAAACAATAAACATGCTATAGTTAATACTACGGTTTTATTAAATTTGAACCGTTTAGTTGAGAAAATTCTCTATAATATTTTCGGGGAGTTTTTGAGGATTTCAGAAGATTATTCCGGGTAATTGTGCACAATTTCGGGGAATTTGGCCAATCCCTCCGGGTAATTTCGTCTACCGTCGTTGGCAACACTGGGTATGACAACCTTAATATAAAGATATTTCAGCCTTTTATTATTTTTTAAATAAAACTTAAATAGCGCTGAATTGTTTTAATAATAATTATTTGTTATTCAACATTTATGCTTATGTTTTGAATGTAAACACATAATTCACCTTGAATATCGAACGCTTCCAAACCCTATTGTTGGATATTTGCAAAACTCCAACTATTACAATCAATAATTATCGTGCAAACGTATAAAGTTAACATAATCTAACCATCCACCAACAATTTAAATAAAAAATAACCAAAATTATAAGTTTTAATTTTGTTTGTAAAAGTTGTAATCGAGTAATTTGTTAGTTTTTGTGATTATTCAGATGTTTAGTTGCTTATATGAAATGTAGTAAAAATGAAAGGCTTTTGATAGTATTTTTGATAATTTATTTGTACTTAACATTCAAATAGGTATTTAATTAATTTTGAGTTGTTCAGAATACTCAGAATGTACGTAACTATCATCATTGTGGCCGTAACTCTCGTGATGTTCAGGCTCAGGGACGTGGACGGGCACGTGGACGGCCACCTTCACTGGGTAGGGTACGGGTTTCTCCACAGTGTAGGGTACCTTCTTCTCTACATAAACATGGTAGGGCTGTGGTACAGGCACGGGGACTGGCTTCTCAACATGTACTTTCACAGGATAGGGAACCTTCTTCTCGACGGGGTAAGGAACGTGTTTGTAGACTGGAACATGCACGGGGTACGGACGATCTACTGGAACCTTGACTGGGTAGGGACATGCTTCTCCACAGTGTAGGGCACTTTCTTCTCGACGTAGACTGGGTAGGGCTTGGGTACATGGACTGGGTAGGGTCGGTCAACGGGGACCTTTACGGTGTATGGAACTTTCTTCAGAACTGTGTATGGTTGAGGGACATAGTTCTTTACAGGAACTGGGACATGCTTCTCTAAAGTTACCGGGTAGGGTTGTGGGACGTGAACAGTGTAGGGTCGGTCAACTGGCACTTTAACTGGGTAAGGGACCTTCCTCTCGACGGTGACTGGGTAAGGTACAGGAACTTCCTTGGTGACAGTGATGGCCTTCACATGATGATGTCCCTCGTAGTGATGTCCACTGAAGTCATGTCCTCATGGAGCCTTAACTCTTTTGAGGTGGCTTCTGCTCCGAGTTCTCTTCAGCTACAACCAACGCCACTACAAGGACTACCGGTAACACGATAAGCCTCATCACAAGTCTGGTAACTGACTGTTCCTTGTAGCCCAGAGTCCTGTGGCTATATACTAACATCCTTACGTGAGTCTTGGATACTGCGTGTGACCCACACATACGTTCCTAATTGCGTAATGTCGTTAATTAAATTTCATGAGATGTGCTTCTTCCAAGTTAATCAATAACGTATCCTACAACGTGCGTTTTTATAATAATATTTTCCGCATCGCGCAGATCTGCCTTTACAAGA
>JAQJVL010010025.1:0-13875 GCA_035578905.1 Stictocephala bisonia | reverse complement strand
ACCCTACCCTGAAATAATAATTATACTACTAGATCAAACTATGATCTAAAATTAAATAAATGTCCAAAATAAACGAAGGGAGGGAAAATAAACTCCTTTGCCGAGCTGCGGCACTAGAAACGAAAAGTATCTTATACAAAGGGGCTTGATCAAATCCACTCTTTAACTGATTTGGTCATAGTCAAATAAGCCTTACCGCAGTTGTATTTCGTATCGCTGTGTAACGTCGGCGTATGTCTTTCCCTTCTCGCAGTCTCACTCAGTCGCACTGACGAGTGCCTCCGAGAACCGGTATTTATTGTACTCCCCCACCCCTCGGTCAACAAAGAAACTAGGTCAGCTGCAGTGGTCTGTTGGCCTTGAACCACTTTCAACGTCGCTCTGACCTACTTACCGCGTAGGAGTGGGGAGGGGAGGGACCAGCTGGCCGGTGTCCCTATATGAAACCCAATATATTACTTATTTAACGGAATATAAAAAAAACTTTTACCCCCTAATATAAATGAACCGTTACAGTCATATTAATAATTAATATGACTTTGCAATAGATGTGTAATAAATGCAGTAAATGTAATTATTATGGATTGATACGCTGAATTTGCCTTCAAATATGCAGCTGCTATTCAAAAAAGATTATTAGGACCATGTGGGGGCTTAGTCCTGGAGATCACTGTCGACCTATTTTTATTGAGTCAAGAAAACTAATATTTGTAAACTTGTATATTTCAAATACTTCACTATACACAAATAATGTCGTCACACAATTGTCGTCACACACTAGCGATTACTATACAGTACAGTATATCACTAGGGACACGAAAATAACACACACGCAGTTTAAGTACACAAGCGTTTATTCACTTTGAAACACAATAACACTGAACTCACAACTCACAATGATTTGCACTACCGCAATATCCGAGTTGTTCCACACTAACTAATTGAACAATCACTCACTGACTGAGAACTCAAAACACACTGAAACTTAGCAGCGGTGCAGCCGCCTTTATACATTTGTTACAATCTAGAATTTCAAGAACAAACTCGACCCGAACGTTCCAGAAGCCATGGAACATATTACAACAAAAAGAACGTTATAGAACATTCTGTCGTCAATATGTCAAAATACGACAGTATGACATCTTTTATCCTATAAGTGTCAAAAGTTTAATATTAAAGCATAAATAAAATAAGTTTATTGTTTTAAGTAGTCTATTTGGTAATATTTACAC
The DNA here is from genome assembly GCA_035578905.1 of Stictocephala bisonia. NCBI lineage: Eukaryota > Metazoa > Arthropoda > Insecta > Hemiptera > Membracidae > Stictocephala > Stictocephala bisonia. The sequence goes on along the minus strand of JAQJVL010010025.1, from coordinate 12,643 downwards.
ATAACTATTAATTATAACATAAAAGTTGTATAGCTTCATGAAGCTACTGGAAAGTTCTAATGTAACCTATTTGATTCTACTCATACCTGGTAATACAAATTATACTATTATGTAATATTTAATATATTTACAATTAATTGAGCCTATTACTACGTAGCCTAATATAAAATAACATAATATAGTAAATCTTAAACATGATTTGAAGGTTTTACCAAGTTAGGTTACATATAGGCCTAGTACTAGGCTAACTTACATACGACAATTGTCCCCCCTAAAACCTTCAATATCTGTTTTATACATTTCTTACTTTTCTAGGTCTTAAATTATATCTATTCCTAAGTCTAAAATCTTCATCTTGCTGATCATCCAGAAGTATCGGTGTTCGTTGATCTTCGTTGGATTCAGCAGCTTCATCACCAGCCTGTGAAGGAGATATCCGTGGTTGATCCTCTTCTTCGGCTTGGGTGTTCTCTCGAAGAGTCCGAGGTAGTTTCTTCAGCTCCGAAGCGTGGACTTTGATCGGTGGATCGGATTTCAGGAGGTACACTCCATTCCCCAGCTTCCTTTCCACCTCAAATGGCCCGAGCCACTTCCGAGCCATTCCCACATGGAACTTCTGAAGTTTGTTGCTCTGGGAATGATTTCGGCGAAGCACTAGTGTACCTGGCCTGAAGTCAGTTTCTTCAGGCTCATCATTATTCTCCGCCTCTCTCCTTGAACGAATTTCTGCCTGACGAGTCATGCGTTGAAACTTGATTTGATTTTCATCATTCCAGGCAGCAGGATCCACCGGTTCCTCTTCTCGTCCGTGGATGATATTCCAATCACCGGTTCTTTTTATAGGCCATCCAAGAAAGAGTTCCGCCGGGGAGAAGCCTGTGACGCGGTTTACCCGCTGTCTGATGGGCAGAAGAGACTCATGCAGGTGTTGGTCCCATTTGGTATGTTCTTTGTCAAACAAATGAATCCTGAACATCTTCTTGAGTTCCTGATTCCTCCTTTCCGTGGGGTTTGCCTGTGGATGGTAGATAGGCGTAGTCCAGTGCTCAATGCCCCATTCAGCTAGAGTTTGCAGCCACTGTCTTGATGTAAATTGGCTGCCATTATCCGTCAGGAGACATCGTGGGTAACCATAACGGCTGAAGACTTCTGTGCGCAGAATCTGCAGGATCCGTCCCGATGTTGCTTCCGGAATGGCGAATGCTTCCACCCACCTGGTGAAAAGGTCTGTCACCACCAAGATCCCAGTTTTGCCCCGTGATGTTCTGGGGTACGGGCCCATCAGATCAAGAGCAAGAACTTCCCAGGGTTGGTTTGGTCGACGTCCTCTCATGCTTGTATTCGCCTTCTGGTTGTTAGCCTTGGTACAAGCGCAGATGGTACAGGATTGGACGTAGTTCTTGATGTCCCGATGTATGTGCAACCAGAAGAAACGTCGCCGAATTGATGTGTATGTTTCTTCTTGCCCAGGATGACCGGCTTCAGAACTGTCGTGGTATTTCTCTAATATCCGAACTGATTGAGACCTCGGAATGACGATCACCGGAGAAGATCCAGGAAGATGAGACGTGTACATAAGTACGTCATCTTCCAAACGGAAGTGTTTGTAACATGCCTTGATTTGGACTGGAACAGTCCTTGATTCAGTACTCCGTTTGCTTATCCAGGACTTCATTCTGTTACAGGACGTGTCTTCAGTCTGCCACTTTCTTATCAATTCCAAGTCGATGTTACCATTCCCTTGTTGGATTGCCAGAAGAACAGGTCCTCTTTGTATTTTTCTTTCCAGTACAGGAATTTCTCTCTCCAGGAGTTCTTTGTTTGACTTACATCCGTCCGCAGGATTCCTGGACAAACTGTCAGCAGCTTGATTCAGTTTTCCTGCTACGTGATGTATTTCAAAGTCAAAATCAGCCAGAATCAAAGCCCATCGCATCAGTTTTGACTTCGTTCCAGAAACCTTGTTCAACCACTGAAGCGATGAGTTGTCTGTGAACAATTTAAATTTTCTTCCCTCCAGATAGCCTCGGAATTTTCCCACCGCCCAAATTACAGCTAAAGCCTCCTTTTCAGCTGTACAATAATTTTTTTCGGTAGGGGAAAGTTTCCTGCTCGCATACTCAAAGATGTCCTTGCCTCCATATGCCCTCTCGTGAAATAGGACAGCTCCAAGTCCTACATCGCTAGCATCGGTCTGCAAGCATATTTCCCGTGTTGAATCCAGATAAGCTAATCCTGGAGATTCGCAGATAGCCTTCTTTATATCCTTGAAGGCCAACTCTTCCTTTTCTGTCCATTTAAATGGTTTGTCATTATTGAGGAGATCCGTTAACGGTGAAGCCTTGGACTCGAAGTGTGGTACAAAACTGCTATACCAGCCGCAGAGCCCTAAAAACTGTCGCACTTGACGTTTAGTACGAGGTCTTGCGTACTCCTCAATAGCCTTATTCTTCTCAGTTTGCCTCTCCAAGCCCTTGTCTGTCAACACATGACCAAGATATTCCACCGAGCTAGAGGCAAACTGACATTTCTTCATTTGGTAGGTAAGTCCATGTAATTTTAACCTTTCTAGGATTCTGGCCAAATGTTCCAAATGTTCAGAGAATGTCTTGCTGTATACTAGTATGTCATCTAAATATACTTGACAGAATTCCCCAGTATATCCGGATAAAACTTTGTCCATCAAACGCATAAATGTAGCGGGAGCATTTTTCAACCCAAACGGCATAACCCGAAATTGGTACAGCCCTCTAGGCGTTGAAAAGGCTGTCATAGGCCGTGAAGATTCCTCGACTTCCACTTGCCAGTAACCCGAATTCAATTCCAAACTGCTGAACATCTTTGCTCCGTTGACTTGCTTGATAAGATTTCGAAGATCAGGCATTGGGTAGGCATCGGAGATGGTCTTATTATTTACTTGCCGCAGATCTACACAAAGTCGGTATTCTCCATTCTTCTTTTTGGGTAGGACTATTGCGGAAGCCCATCCTGATGACGAGGGTTCAATCAATCCTTGACTTTCCATTTCCTTTTCTTTTTCTATTACAAACTTCCTTTTGTCGGGATTAAGTGGATAAGGTCTTTGCTTAACTGGTGTATTATCCTTGCAAACTATTTTGTGTCTAACAGTGGTTGTGAATCCGACTTTATCCGTAATTACCTCCGGAAATGTGCTGAGTAATTTCACTAGTTCTTTCCTTTGGTTAGTATTTAATGGTCCTGTTTTCTGATCTGTCAAAACATTGTTCTCCAAAATTGGTTTAATTTCGAAGTTTTTATTCTCTACCCAGCCCAGTCTTACTCTGTTTTTATGGCCGAAAAATATTTTCTTTGCTGTATAATCTTTAACCACGCCGAATTTCTCCAGAAAATCATGTCCTAATATAATTTTTGGAATTAAATCTTTTACCACTTTTACCGGAATAAAAATTAATTCTTCTGAACATTTGGCTTCTAGAAAGGTAAATCCTTCAATCTTGTAGTTCACGTCATGCACTGCCCCCTTGACAGAAGTCACCTTGTCTGAGCGATCTGGTCTTAAAAATCTAGCCACATTCATACTAACGAATGAGTGAGACGCTTGAGTGTCAAGAGCTGCAGTATAATGGTTATTGCCAATCTTAAGTGTGATTGCCGGGCGGGGATGATCAGCCCCACCCTCTCCTCGAATCTGACCAATACAAGACCGTTTAAGCCATGACTGCTTGCCTTGGGGCATAATCATTCTTCCGGAACCATCCCCGCCCCGATTAGAACGGTCCCGATCTAGTTTTCCGGGCAGCGAGCCCTAACATGCCCATTAAGCCCACATTTGTAACAATTCATAGGTTCATTTGAGGCCGGAACTTTGGTTTTGGATGAGTGGCAGCTAGTCTCTTCATCCAGCTTCACCACAATGTTCCTTAGTTCATCAAACGTTTTTGGCTGGGCCATCTTAACCAGTGACCTAACCTTATCATGAAGAAGTTCCATGATGTAAGGAACACTCTCATTTATATTTCCTCCATTATTAATTCTCCTGAATAGTTGTAATTTTTGAATAACAAATGCCCCGGCTCTCATGCCACTAGGTTGAACCTCTGTCAAAAATTTCTTTGTGATAGAGGCCTTTACAGCCTCTGAGTTAAATCGTTGTAAAAATTCCTGTTTGAAAGAGTCCCAGTCTAAACTTAGGCCTTTAATGTTTTGCCACCATATCCCTGCTGAACCTCTCAACTGTTGACTAATTACTTGCAAATAGATTTCCTTTGGTATGCAAGTACGTTTCAGTAGAGATTCACAGGTAGTGAGGAAAGTTATGGGACATTCTTCCAACCTTCCTTGGAATTCCGGTAAGCTATCCTTTATCACTTTAGGGTCCACAGGTAAAAACACGGGTTGTGACCCCTGATTACCGGAATCTGTTATTGATTTTTCTGGCATCGCCATTTTGTTTTCAATCGTCTGAATTTCGTTTTTAAACTTTGCTTCGATATCGTTTATTTTGAATTCCAATTCTTTTGTATTGCTTGGGACCTCTGCCAATTTAGTGTCAACATCAGTTTGAAATTTCGAGAATGATTCAACCATATCAATTACATCAGATTCTAAACTTTTAACTTTAGTATCCAATTTTATATAATTTTCGCTTATCTTATTGTTTAGGGAGACCAATTCATTATTTAATTCATTCTTTATCTCTGTTGACTGGGCTGCTAGCTTTTCTGACTGGGCTGCTAGCTGCGCCGAAATTTGCGCGATTATGGTACTCACCATATCCGTCGGCGCTGCTGGTGGCGGGGGCTCCTGATAGTCGAACTCCTCTGGGTTCTGTCCTTTATCCTGTACGTCCTGGCGTAAACGTAACTCGAGGTCACATTTTCCACCGCCCGTCGGCAAACCACGCTCCTCCAGCGCCGCGCGCAACATCGCCGTTGTCATTTGGTCGATTTTCATCCTATAGTAATGTCCTGTCACGGTCGCCAATTGTGTCACACACTAGCGATTACTATACAGTACAGTATATCACTAGGGACACAAAAATAACACACACGCAGTTTAAGTACACAAGCGTTTATTCACTTTGAAACACAATAACACTGAACTCACAACTCACAATGATTTGCACTACCGCAATATCCGAGTTGTTCCACACTAACTAATTGAACAATCACTCACTGACTGAGAACTCAAAACACACTGAAACTTAGCAGCGGTGCAGCCGCCTTTATACATTTGTTACAATCTAGAATTTCAAGAACAAACTCGACCCGAACGTTCCAGAAGCCATGGAACATATTACAACAAAAAGAACGTTATAGAACATTCTGTCGTCAATATGTCAAAATACGACAGTATGACATCTTTTATCCTATAATTGTCAAAAGTTTAATATTAAAGCATAAATAAAATAAGTTTATTGTTTTAAGTAGTCTATTTGGTAATATTTACACATAACTATTAATTATAACATAAAAGTTGTATAGCTTCATGAAGCTACTGGAAAGTTCTAATGTAACCTTTTGATTCTACTCATACCTGGTAATACAAATTATACTATTATGTAATATTTAATATATTTACAATTAACTGAGCCTATTACTACGTAGCCTAACATAAAATAACATAATATAGTAAATCTTAAACATGATTTGAAGGTTTTACCAAGTTAGGTTACATATAGGCCTAGTACTAGGCTAACCTACATACGACAATAACAATACATATTTGTTTTCAAGAACAAAACACTAGAAAAATATTAACTGACGCACGTCATTGATTAACGGTCACAAAGTATATAAATAACAATAACAACTGAACAAATAAATCATTAACAAGAGGTAAAATGGAAGCTTTTATATCATTTTAAATTAATAAATGGTAGCTGAAAAAACCTATGCTATTAGTTTTATTTAACATATAATTAAACACTTACATATATATTGTATAAAACAGTTCATCTAAGGAACAATGACAAAGTGTTACTAAAATAATTGAGAGTTTTACTAAGTTAATGAGGCACTAAACTTTATGTGCAAAAATCTGTATTTGATCTTCAGAGACCCTAATGAGATATTAACTGCTAGAGGCTTAGGAAAAGACGGGCTACACCTTAACCCAATGGGGGACCACTGCCTTGCAAATTTTATACTGGAGGACCTTGGTTAAGGACCATCCCTACCGGAGGGAAAAAATTAAGAAACCAAACAGAAACTGAAACAAAAAACTCGGACAACCCAATACTAAACGCCAATTTGCAAAATCACATGGATACAAGCACGCAACACTCTAAAATAGCAAAAAACCCACAAAAAAACTCCACAACACCGACATTGGATAAAATAGACTAACCCACTCACACAAATCGAAACAAAACAACAAAGCACTACCAAACAAATCTGAACAACTCAAAAATAAGAACAATTTCAAAATATTCCATTTATTAAACATACAACGAGGAATCCAAAATAAAATAGACCAACTTAAACTGCTCTTAAACACAATAAATCCACACATATTACTAATAACAGAGCATGGACATAACAAAGTACAACTAGAACAAAATTAATAATCCTAACAGGTTATGAGCTACAAACCCATTTTTCTAGAATAACATACAAGTGGGGAGGGGCAGCAATTTATACTATGGAAAACATTGATCTGGATATAAAAATAATAGATACAACAAATTATTCAGAAGAGCTAGTCTGTGAAATGCCAGCAATAGAATATAAAATAGCCGCAAAAAACTACATAATAATTTGCACCTACAGACCGACAACAGGTTCACCTAAAGACTTCTTAAACCATTTTGACAACTTTCTAAACACCATATCAACTAAAAATAAAAATATAATAATCCTAGGTGACATAAATATAAATACTCTCGTAGACTCCGAAGTATTGAAGAGCCTCACGAGTACATTATATCAACACAACCTACACCTAGAAAGCCTACCTGCAACTAGAAAAACTACAACAACAGAAACAAGCATTGATTGCTGCATAACTAATTATCTTTGGCCGCAAACAAAAATAATTGACAACACTTTATCTGATCACCAAGGCATAGTAAGCACCCTTAACACAAAAATACATTTACACAGTCAAACAAAAATCTGTACAAGAAATTTATCAAAACAAAACATGGACCTATTCAAGCTCCAAATTTCAAAGGAAAACTGGCATAATATATACATTGAGAATAATATAGAAAGAAAATTCAACCAATTTATTGAACTATTACAATATCATCTAAACAAAATCAGCCCACTTCAAAACAGAACTATACATCATAGACTGACCCAGCAATTTACTATGACACCACAATTAAAACATCTAAGAGACAGTACACTGCAAGCAAAAAATAAATACTTAGTAACGGGACAACACTCAGACAAAATAAGTTACACGACACTCAAGAAAACGTATGCCCAACAGATACGTTACTCAAAAAAACTACACACTGAACAACAAATATCAACAGCCACAAACCAAATTAAAGCAATATGGAAGGTGATAAACCAAGAAAGAAAAAGACAATGTTCAGAACATAACAATATAATACTTAACATAAATAAAAAAATTAGAAACATATCTTCAAACTATAGCAATTCACTTCAACCCATATTTTTATCCATATGCCAACTTCAAGTTGACAACCAAACACAGCAACAACCTAATTTTCATCAACATTTAACACTAAACCATTTTACTACTGCAAATTTAAACTCTTAAATGCATTACAGATGAAGATCTTAGACAAATAATCAAGAACACCAAACATAATAACACAACAGGAGCAGACGAAATACCAGGGAAGTTACTACTTCATTGCACTGACAAATTAATTCCACCACTTACACACTTAATCAACACATCCATATCCACAAGTACAGTACCGAAAATACTAAAAACATCTCTAGTATACCCTAAGTACAAAAAATCTGACAAACATAGCATAGAAAATTATCGGCCAATTGCAATATTACCTACAATATCAAAATATCTAGAGAAAGCCATACATGGTCAAATAATGAATTATCTAAATACAAACAACAAATTATATATTCACCAACATGGTTTTAGAAATAGCAAATCCATAAATACAGCAGTTGCAGACTTTTTAAAATTCATCACCGGAAATTGGGAAAAGAAACAACACGTTTCAGCAATATTCTTAGACCTAAAAAAGGCCTTCGATTGCCTAAACTGGAACATTTTGCTCAATAGACAAACTGAAATAGATATTACTGGAGAAGCTAAAAGCTGGGTACAAAGCTATTTGACAAATAGAAGCCAAATGGTTGAAATAAAATCAACCAATAAAAACATTAGGAAAACTTTCAGATCAAAAAAAAAAAATTCATGACAAACGGTGTGCCATAAGGATTAGCTCTTGGTCCGCTCTTTTTTTTAATCTACATAAATTCATTACCGACAAAACTACCAATATATTCTGAATGCATCATGTTTGCAGATGATACCACCCTGATAATACCAGGCAAAAATCAACAAGAAATACAAGATAGAATAAAAACAACAATGAAAAAAACAGAGGAAGAACTTAAATCTATTAAACTTGAAATCAATTACACAAAAACATATAACATTAATTTCACCCCAAAACTTACTCCATTACAAATCCAACAACCTGATAACAATGAACAGAACAACGCAACAGTAAATAAAACAAAATTTTTAGGACTACAAATAGATAACTCACTTACATGGAACATTCATACCCAACAGCTCATAAAAAAATTATCATCAGCTCTCTATGCAATAAAACGGATAACTACCGTAGCAGGGAAAAAACCAGTTCTTATAGCCTATCACTCCCTAATGGCAACCCACATAAAATTTCGATTAATTGCCTGGGGAGGTGCTTCGCACACACACATAGAACCGATACTGACATTGCAAAAAAAAAAGCAATTAGAATAATCAACAATTAGCCTACCAACACTCCTCGTAGACAATATTTTAAAGAAGAAAAAATTCTAACTGTCATCTCAATGTACATTCAAGACACAATACTGCACGCCATACAAGAAAATAACAAAACAAGATCCGAAATCCATAGCCATAACACAAGAAATAAAAACAATTTAGACATACCTTATAAAAGATTACAAAAAACACTAAATCAACCACAATATATAGGTATAAAGTGTTTTAATCATCTTCCAAACAACATAAAAATACTAAGACAAAACAAAACCAAATTAAAAAAATCTCTATTTGCATATTTAACAGCATAGAGAAGAATTCTTGTTGTACAAAAGAAGAATTCTTTAATGTAGAATTCTTAACATGAACATATAAAATAACACATACTAAACATGGATTGCAAGCTATCATGTCCAACCATAGACTTGACCAATCCTGGGCTATGCCCGAAGAGAACTGACATGCCCCCTGTCTTGAGGATAGTGGTGACGAAGAGGAAGGTAAAGGTAAAGGTAGAGAAAGTCAACAAAAATTCTAAATAATATAAGAATAAATAATATTCGTACACAGAAAACCTGGATGCAATAAAGTGAATTTAATTTAAAACATGATAGAAAATAAAAATTATATAACATTAATGAAGTAAATATTAATTCAGACCGTGGAAATTATATTTACATAATAGGTGATAATATTACATAGTAAATTACTGAATATTTGCAAGAAACTTTATCGTGATTTATAACTATATGGTACCTTTTTCAGTCCTTCGTCATTGGAATTTTGTCCTGAGTTTTGTTTGCGTTGGCAACATTAACTAAAATTACAAGACTAGACTGTTTTCGTTTTACTTACTTACCAGTCATTGTCGTTATATGTAATGTAATGGTTATTATTAATCCGCGTTAGGTTAATGTTTCCTTTTCGTATACAATATCATAGACGCTACTACTGTGAACTTGTTCCGATTTTGATTAGTTACTAAATATATTGCTCTAAGTTTTCGAGTTCAAAACTACTTACACAAATTTTACGAAATTTCGCATTGAAAATAGTGTTAAATAGTTGAATATTTCTTTTTCTAACCTCTCACTCATTGTAATATTACCAATGGAGTGTTTAATTGGAATTGCTTTTAAAGATTTTGTACTATTAGCAGCAGATATGTCTGCAGTGCAAAGTATTTTTGTCGTTAAAGAGGGTATGTATTCAGTTCTTGTAGTAGCACATAATATGGTAGCCCTTTTTAGTTACATGGCCATTGAACAATGTTTGAGTTTGCCTGCCTTGCATTTTAATTTTAACAACTTAAGTAACCATAGCTTTATTACATATTACAATTGTGTTGCAAATGTTAAAATTAATTTAGTCTAGCCAAAACACTTAAACTCAATAAGACATACAATGCCATTTATGATGTACTTCTACTGAACTATTTGCTGTCATAGTCTTGTATTATTGTATCTATCATAGTAGTCTTAGAAAGTTCCGTTGTAGATTTAGATAAACTTTATGATGCCATATATTATTATTACACTATGTACAAAAGTGGTTTACCGTTGATAAATAAAGAAATAAAGGACACATTCATACATCTATTTTGCTCATTTATCAGTCCGTTCTTATAGTTGATATGATAATTGAGTGATTTGGTGTTTACTGATAGTCCCAGTGGGTTTGAAAGAATTCCTGGTAATTATGCACTTTCTTGCCACCTCTGAAAATACAATTTCATGTTAAAAAAGTGATGAAAAATGAGTTTATATCTCTTAAGGAGTTTGATTTCATCTGCGGAAAGCTCGTTTTTTACCGAAAAATCGAAAAACTAGTTTTTTATCTAATAATGAAAAAAACAACTTTTTTAAAAATCGTTATTTTTCGACAGATTTTTTTTCCATTTCTCATGTTTTTTTATGCTGAACACAAATATATAACTGGTTTTGTAGTAAAATTATTTTTCAGCTCGAAAAATGCATTTTTTACTGACATAACCAAACATAACCTAACTTATCCTAATTGTCTATTTTCTCAACAAAAGTTCGTAATTTGCGTTAAATTCAAGAGTTTGGCCTCCGTGACGGCCTGCCGGCCGTCACTCCGGCGGGAATATAGGTGAATTCGGTTTTTGTGTTTAATAGTTGTATATAATGATCGCGTAATGGCCGCTAATCGAGATCCGCCGCGATAGTAGTTTTTCCGTTATTTCTCGAGAAATATTTGTAATAGACCAAAATAGTTTTTAAATTTGTATTCAGCGCAAAAAAACACATCAAAATAAAAAAAAGATGATTAAAATACCATTTAAATTAACAGAAATATGACAAAAATACTAAAAGTTGTGATATTGGTTTTTTCGAATTTTTCGGTAAAATACGTTATTTCCGCGGAATAAAAAGCATATCTCGTGAAAATACAGCCAATTCTAGACCCATTTCAAGCAAAATGTTCCAAATTTGTTTGGTGGCAAGAAAGTGCATAATTACCGAATTCCTTAATAGAATAAAAAGCACTCTGAACCAAAAAGGAAAAGGTCTTTAAACCGTCTTGAACAAAATCAGGTTTTGATTTTTAATTTTTTCAGTGAGAAAAAATTGATTATAGATACACCCACATGTGATGGCAGCAGTTCGAAAGCTGCCCTTCTATGTCTGTGTTCTGTAGTCATTAAATTAATTTAACAAAAGTCTCTAGTTGTCACATTAATTTAATGACTATTTAGTAAACTTTATTAAATTTAGTAAACCCCCGATAAATTATGGGGTTAAAGTGTTAGAGAGGGCTTTACAGTCTTAACTTCACCCCTTTAATAAAGACATTTTTCATTTAATTTCATTTCTAGTTTCATAGGAGTGATGCTGAGCATAAAAGTACACTTTGACTTGCAGTACAGGGTGACCTCTAATATATATAGGCAGGGTAGGGTCAATAATCCAAGCTTCCTAAACGGTTCTAGGTACAACTAACGTTTAGTTTTAAAAAAGTTCTGACAGCTCTTCTTTAAAGTCTAAATACCCTTTCCACCTTGTATTTAGAACAGTTACCCCAAAGTTTTACACCATCTAGGCTGAGTGGGTATCGATCAAGTCATAATATGACAATTTTAAGACTTCCAGGGAGCAGAATTGTGCAAGGTTACGCAGAGAAAAACTACCTGAGTTATCTCTAGCACACACACTGTCAATGTGAAATTCCCAAGTCATCCCTTTGTCAAGGTGTACTCCAAGGAACAATGTGGACTCCATTCCCTCTAAGAGTACATCGTCCACCATTACTGTAATATGGTTCTGTTGAAGACATAAAATACCAATATTCAGAAAAATATATGAAAAGGTTTTTTAAATTGATAACTCATTATCAATTTAAGTTATGGCTTGGTTCTGTTTACCAAAGAATAATTTAATACGTTTAGATTCCATTCAACATGGATTTTATAACAGTAAATCAATAACTAGATCAGCTGTTTTGCCATTTGTTGACCTAATTATTCACTCTGTTGATAAAGATGAATATACAGTACGAATCTTTATGAACCTATCAAAGGCATTTGATAGTTTTAACCATTCTCTACTAATAAATTTAAAATTTTTGGAGTAAACCAATATACTCTAGAACGGTCTAAACTGTGTCTCGAAAACTGATTTCTATTTGTAGAGTTATTGAAAACAATAGAAAATTTTATATAGGTCTAAAACTAATCCGATTTGGTGTCCCT
>JAQJVL010010024.1:0-13874 GCA_035578905.1 Stictocephala bisonia | reverse complement strand
TTTAGTAGTACTGGTCCACCGACCCATATATTCATGTACCTTGGTTCTTGACCTGCAGAACAAAAACAACAACTACAAAAACATCCTGAATTGTCATGTTTTGTTGGGATTTTTTTTAAAATAAATATTTGTTTGTTCTAATAGGTACTTCTATTTAAAATGTATTATAAGCTTATAAAATTGAATCAGATCAGCATTATTTTAACATACAATTTGTGCTAGATTTCTGCCTAAAATTACTCAAATATATATTATACCGAAATATGTCACACTATGCTGTGTTATTTTGTTTAAAAATTTTTATTGCTTTTTAATAAAATACTTATCGTTGTTTCGTTACAGTAATAAGTTATATAAGTCTTAATCATACAATCTACTTGATACCTGCATTAGTGTGTAGATTTTAACTTTACTATTGCAATTGACTGGTTTTGTTTCAGAATTGTCTATAATAAAATGAAAACGGTACTTTTTAACAGACCTAAACCAAGACATAAAATATTACTTTTACGCTTACTTGGCCTTTGAATAACGGTACTATCGGTCCTTGAGTACCAGTGGTCGAATCGTCTAACGCATTAAGACTTTATGCTGAGTTAGAAATAGAACGGATACGAGTTATGGCTTTCTTCCTACTCTGTCTGGGTAGGTTTCCTGCAAGGATCAATAGTATATGGGGTCTAGGTAATGGAATATTATGAAGGATCTAAGCTAATTTTAAGTCCTTTTATTTTTTATAAATAAATATAATTTTTTTTGACACCATTCTTCATGAAGAATATGATCACTTTGAAAGTTTGCAAACATTATCTTTATGACATCTGTATAAATGAAGGTGTATTAATTTTTTTTTTTATTTTCCTTTTAGACTGATAAAAATATAAATAATGAATGAAATAATGAAAACACTTTTTTTGAGGTGAAAATTTAAACCTTACATGGTCCTTTCTTAAATTTAACCTCCAACTAAAAAATGTAAGATTAAATAGAAAGAAAAAATAAAATATGAACGAAAATGTTTGGTTTATAAAATTCTAAACAAACAAGAAATCATACATAAAGTAGTCTACATCAATTCTGTTTCAATGAATTAAAATAATAATACTGGATAGTAGTGGCAGACCAGGCACTCTGGCACAGTGAATAAATTACACGCTCTGTTGAGCATGACCCGGAAGTGTTGTCATAATCAGCCGACCATGAAGTGACGTCATAATCAGCCAACCATGAAGTGACGTCATACCTATGACGTCATTGTTTTCAAGGTCATTTGAAAGTTTAAAAAAAATCTAATTAATTTTTATTATTATTAATAAAAATTATTAATAATAAAAATTAATTAGATTTTTTTATTTTCTTTATTTTTTTATTTTATTTTTTATTGAAAATGTTATTTACAATTTAATTTTAAACTATTATTTACGTACTAAAATTATGTACAATAATTATTTACAAACAAAAAGGCTTAACATGTATTTCTAAATTATTTATTATTATTAATAATCAAAATTATGAATAATAAAAATTAATTGATTTTTTATTTTCTTTATGTAAAATGTTATTTACAATTTTTCTGTATCGGCCACCACCACTGAAGTGTTTTGTTCTTCTCGATCCCGTTGCTGTAGTTGTTCAACTTGTAGTTCTTCAAGTTTTTTTTCACACTTACGATAAGCCGACACATCCATTTTCATGTCCCACCCGTTGCTCAAAAGCCTGTACATTTCTTTCTTAAGCCATTCCAAATCTTCTTCTTTTGTTAACCAAAAGTAATCGTATTCCACAAGTTTTGCACGCAAAGTCATTTCTTCGTTGTCGTCAATTGGTACCAGGTGTACTTTCTTGTTTTTATTTTTCGATAAAAAATAAGCACCTTCTTCTTCTTCTTCTGCATCAGAATCACTAAGATGAGCTTCGTCTCTACGATATGTTATGATATTTGATTTTATGTCATTACCTCTGTTGAACAGTTTGTAGATTTGATTCATAAGCCAGTTTATGTCGAAATCAGAAGTCACCCACAGATAACCGTATTCAACAAAAACTTCACGCAAACTCATTGCAATGAAATTGTGTAACAGTACAGAGAGATGTGCACACTACAAGAGCAAGTCGTGTAGTGTTCATACTGGAGGAAACACACTTTTATTTATAACCTCCAATACAAACAAATTAATTATTAGATTCTTGAAACATATGTAACAAGTTTATTATATTGTTAACTTGAAAAACCTTTTCTGTAGTATTAACTGTCATTTCTAGTTTTATTTTAAATTTTAATAGAATTAAATTTAAAAGTTCTTCAATAAAATCATCTACTTTTTGTTTTTCAAAAATATGTAAAGTTTGAAATTCAATAAATGTTTCCTTTAAATTCATCCTTGTTGAGTTATTATAGATTCAATGGGTGATGATCAACCTCATCATGTCCGTTGCTACTGTGCAACTGTTCATTAAGACTCTTAACAGTCGATAGTGTTATGTTTTTCCAAACGATGACGTCAACTTCCAATTTACATTCAAAGTGTATCATCTCTTGTGCTTCTGTTTTAAATTTATCAAGTTGCATGGTGGTACGAATTTTGATTTCACGAAATTCAATTGCTTGCTCAATAAAAATGCAACTGTTCAATGTTGACAATGAAGGTGGTGGAAAACGGCTTTTAATATAAAGTCGAACAAATTTTTTTGCATTTAAAATTTTTCTAATAACATTTGTAAAGTTAAACAAATACAAAGGACTAGATATAAGATAGTTAAAACGATTGTCAAAAACTTCCATGTTTTGTTGCCAACTGATATGTTTACTAGGTGAACGCTTATACTACTATAAGGAATATCCCTTCCATGCGAGACCTTTTATACAGTACAAGTACTTTATTATTATTATTATCATTAATTTGTTTTCTCTGTCAATTGTTTGTTATTTTTTATTTGTTCCCAATCCAAGAAATTGTCTTTATTAATATTCGAGTCAGAAGCACTTCTTTCAGCCTTGTGTATGTAGTTAAATAAAGCAGCTCCAAATCGACTCAGTTGTTCGTCACGTAATTTATTTGTTTTCTCGATTTCAAATCTAACAACTCTTAAATTTGTTGCATCCGTATCAGTGGTTGCGTCAGCAAGTTGTGATATTTTTAAATTTGCTGCGTTTATAGTGTTACCCATTTTAAGACCGGGTGCCATTTTCTTGAGCGTTCTTATATTTACTGCTTCCCCATCATAAACAGCGTCTCCTATATTACTAAGTTTTTTTCCGGAAAATCCCAATGGTCAACTAAAGAGTGCGGTGTTAATTTTTCAACGTATTGTAGTGTTACAGCATCATTCGGTAAATCAGGATCAGCACAATACCGAAGACGTTTATACTTTAAATCATAATCACCATCGCTGGTGGTTGCAATTGTTTTACTATCAACAAATTCCTTATTGGCCGCGTCAGCAGGAAATGATGGTTTGCGTAAATTAACAATACATTTTTCACGCGCATCGTAGTGGCCAATCTCATTTTTTGTTAATGTTTCTTTTTCTAAATATCTTTTTGTTACAACATCGTCTGCAAGTAATGGTTGTTTAACATTGCGGATCAGTTTTTGTTTTGCATCATAATTAGTATTGTTACCTTTTGTAATTGTGTTCTCCTCTAAATAGCCTTTTGTTATAGCATCCGATGATGACTTTGGGTTCCCCAAGTTGTGAATTATTTTCCCGTTAGCATCATAATCACCACCTGGTGTTAGAAAAAACAATTTATGAGATGGAGATTTTTTTCCCGCAGTAGAACTGGCATGTCTACCGAACTTGTCTATACTCATGTCAATTTTGTTTTCTTTTCTAAATTAAATGTGTCTACACTTGCTACTCAATCGATACTGAAGGAGACTGTCTTAATGATCCTGTTATTTATATCGGTCAAGGTCATCCAGTTTAATTTTTAAAAAAAGGAATATAACCGATGGTTATATTCCTTTTTTACTTTTTTATTTTATTTATTTCAAATCATATTTACATTATTTATTTACAATTTTTATTTACAATTATTATTTACAAACTATTTACTAAGTGCAAAGTAAGTTCTGTGGAATTGTTTCCGCATTTTCCATGAGAGACCAAGTAAAATGTTCCAGGCGTGATAGAATCCAAATCTTCATTTTGAAGTAGAATGACAAACCTCTTTGGTAGGTAAACTTGGAATTTTGGAAGTTCTCCATCTTTGTAGGGTGTATCGCTGAGAGATACCAATATTGCATCGCCAATAGGAGTCTCAACTTTTTTGAAACTGAAGACAGTGTAGTGTTTTTCTTCCTTTAGATCACAACATTTCTTCAACGACAATAAGTCCGATTTTGATTGTTCATTAAATCGGTTAGCTATTTCTTGTACGTAATTCTTCGATTCCATTTTGTTCTTGTGTTCAACAGTGTTCAAGGAGTGACTGCTCACAACTCATAGTATGTACATGTGCGTTCCGGCTTTATATATAAATACCTTTCCCCCCCCCCCACTTGTTTTTTAAATTAAGACATTGGAATTTTACCCATTGCAGCCAAAATACGTTGTGTTTTAATCAAACAACAATTTCTCAATTTGTGTTTTTCATTTTTAACACTGTTACACAATCCACCTCCAGTGTTATAGTGGAAATATTTACTAATTAAGTAGTTAATTACAGTTCCTCTTGAATATCGAAAAATGAATAAAGCTTTTTTCAAACCAGTAGTATAAATTATATCAAACTGTTTACAATAATGATCCATAATATTATCTAATTCTTCGTATTGGGTAAAGCCTTCGTCCCAAGTGATGTTATGAAAATTATAAGTCAACCATTTGTTTGTTTTTTTAGCTTTGTTAAATAAGTTGTTATAATCATGAGGAGGCTTAAATAAAAAGTAATTTAACATATTGGTTGCTAAATCCATTATTACTAGCTCTTTTACAATAAATTCATTTGAATTTCCAATGAATGATTGAAATTCTATAATACATTGTTTGTTAGGAACACTTAAACATTGGTAGTTGTCTTCTCTCTCCATGGCTACTACAATGTGACTAGACTGTACTCATCAACAAATCAGTCTTATGTAATCTATCTCCTATACATACATACTACTAATAATAAATATTAAACCTAAATGCTTGCTCCATCATCTCCAACTTGTTCTTCTTCCTCATCTTCTACCTTAATAACTCCATTCTCATCCTCATCTTCAGGTTCTTCATCGGTATTACAACTGAGCATGGATCGGAATAAATCAACCTCTTGAGGAAGTCGGTTGTAAATAGAAGTATCAATTGGTCCGTAGATAAGATGTAAATTTGGTTGTTTGCAAATCGCATCAGTTAAATAGTCTTTTACGACAGGTCCGCAAAATACAAGTTGTTCCAAATATCGGTTTATAGCGGGTGTTACAGCAATCATCACAGAAAATTCTTTATCATTCAAAACCACTTTACTGTCATACTTTGTTAAATCTCTGAATCGAACACCTTGTGCAGAACGTATCTTTACATTGTCGATTTCTACGTTTGATTCAGTCAATCTTGTGGAGGTCTTTTTACCATACACTTTATTAATCAAATAACACTGTACAAGATTCATGTTTTTGTTGAATGAGTTCCATCCGTGTTCAGAAAATAAAACTGACTTTGAATTGTGAGTTAGCAAAATTCCTGGTGTGAAATCCAAAGATTTAAAAACACCAATCATGATACTTTTGTCCATACTCACTGTTAATGGATACACTATTTTCAAAAAAATCTCTGAAATTGGATTTGGCATAACCTCATCATTACCTTCACCAAGGTAGTTATTCAATTTCTTCTTTTTTGCATTTTTTGAGAGTAGCAAATCTTTAGCTATATTCTTTAAGTTTTCTTTGATATTTTTTTGTGAAGTCGGTGTTTTTATTATTAATTCTTTTTCTTCTTTAGGTAATAGTAATTCTTGATCACATGATGAATCCATAGTTAGCTTGTTCGCTTGGCTCACCAATCAAAATAACTGAATCCCATCTTAGCTGCCCCCCCGTTTTTATACCCCTCTAAAAAGGAGTGGGGGGTAATTTTTTTTTTACTTATGTTATTCTTTTAACCATTCCGGTAAGTGGAGTGTAAGTCACAATCGTATCATGCAATATTAAACAATAACCTATTGTATTTGCAGGTATATTTTCTTCAAATTCAATTTCTAGTCGAATGTCTACTGCAGAAGTTTTTATAGATTCATTTTGTTTAGAACAATCAATAACCACAATCGGTGCTAAAGTTTTAAATTGTTCTGGGTTTAAAAGTGGTGTATTTATTTTGTTGTAATATGATTTCTGAAATCTTGAATACATGTCGTACAATATGCTGTACCGCTCTTTTGCAAAGGAGACATTAAGATTATCGTAGGGAAAAAATTGAGAATTTAAAAATAATTTTGCATTAACAAATTTACAAGAGTCGAATGTGCCAGCGTTTGCAGTTATGTTGTTTCTTTTGTTGGTTTGCAAAGCAAAAATAACATATCTCGGTTTTTCAAGTTGGTTGGAGGTCTTTATTTGCCACGAATGACGTTGAGTAGCTGGCATGCTGGGGTATTCATGCATTTGATGAGTTGGACTCTGAGCAGGAGAGACGTGTGTCGGCCGCTCGCTTATCAGTTTATCAGTGTGGTTTACCGTTGAGCTCTACGTTTCGTTGACTTGTGTGTCAAGTTTGTTGTTTCCTGTCAGAACAGAGAGCTTTGATAATTCTATTCACTATAAATTTATAGTTATCATTTATACTTACAAAGTGGTATACATTTCTTTTACTGTTTATTTTATAAGTGTTTTCTCAAACATGTCAAATTGCGGTAAGTGCCTTAAGCCGATCCGTGTGAATGCAAGTGTTCAAGCTGTCACGTGCATGGAATGTAAAGTACAGTTTCATGGGAGGTGTGTCAACTTAACTAATGAAGATGTCACATTCCTTAATGAGCAGGATCAAGGCTGGAGGTGCGAGCCGTGTTCTCAGACTCGACGAAAAAGCATGAAACTCGAATCGGCCACCAGCGTCACGTACGAGGATATATTTAAAATGTTCAATGAAATAAAAGAAGACTTTAACAGAGTGGAGAAAAACTTAGGCACTTCACTGAATCTTTGCCACACAGAAATCGCTGAGACTAAAGAACTGGTCTTTAAACAGAAGGAAGAGCTCTCTGTGTGGATGAAGAAGGTGGAGGAACTTACCACGGAAAATATAAGTCTCCGTAAGAGAGTGGTGGAGTTGGAGGCTAGACAAGACGACGCCGACCAGTATTCAAGAAGAAATACGTTGGAAATACAGGGGATCCCGTACCAAAAGAACGAAGACGTGGTCGGCATTGTTAAAGCGGTGGGTCGAGCCTTGGATTACCCGATTGACGATGTGAAGATCGATGCTTGTCACCGGCTTCGTAGCAGAGATGCCTCCGGAAAGCCCCCTGGTATCATTGTGAAGATGGTGCGGAGAATAGATGCTGAGGGCCTCCTACAGAAGCGGCGTGTCAAGAGGAATCTGTCAACGCAAGATCTCGGGATGACGGAGTTGCTGTCGCAGGTGGTGTATGTGAACGAGAGCCTCAGCCCCGCGAGACGTAGACTACTAGCCGCGGCCCGCCAGGTCAAGAGGGACAAAGCTTACACCTATCTTTGGATCCGTGCTGGCAGAATTCTCATGAGGAAGAACCAGGGTGATCCAGTCAAGGTACTAACCACAATGGATGATCTAAATAATTTATAAATGGTGATTATTACTAATCAGTACTTTGTTATTTGCTTAAATAAGTCAACTTGCTTTTGTTATTTTATTTCAATTTTTACTCGTTATATTTTTTTTACCTTTACGTATGTATGTGCAAGTATGTCCGTACGAATGTATGTGTGAATGAATGGATAGTTTGTGTTATGCATTGATCATTTCTTTAATCTTGATTTTTTTCTTCATAGAAGTACCTAAATCATGTTATTTATTTCAATTATCACGTGTAATATTTTTTAAGTGTATGTATGTGCAAGTATGTCCGTACGAATGTATGCGTGAATGAATGGATAGTTTGTGTTATGTATTGATCATTTCTTTAATCTTGATTTTTTTCTTCATAGAAGTACCTAAATCATGTTATTTATTTCAATTATCACTTGTAATATTTTTTAAGTGTATGTATGTGCAAGTATGTCCGTACGAATGTATGTGTGAATGAATGGATAGTTTGTGTTATGTATTGATCATTTCTTTAATCTTGATTTTTTTCTTCATAGAAGTATCTAAATCATGTTATTTATTTCAATTATCACTTGTAATATTTTTTAAGTGTATGTATGTGCAAGTATGTCGGTACGAATGTATGCGTGAATGAATATGTTTGTGAACTATGGATAGTTAGTGTTATGTATTATAAGAGGATGATAATTTCTTTAATCTAGTTTTTCTTTTCTTTATATAAGTACCTAAACCATGTTATTTTGTGAGTCTTTGAATTGCGCTTAATTTGGCCAAATATCACTATTTCGTTTTTATAATTTGTATTATTGTAAGTTGTGGTGTGAAATGTAGCATAGTTTGTAAATGGAATATAGATTATATTTTGCTTGGATAAATATTGTGTGTGTGAGATTGAGTGAATGTATGATGTATGGTATGCTAGTGAATTTTGTTTCTTGTTTTCTAATTAATCTTGAGTGGTAAATTGGAACAATCTTTAGTGATAACGAATCAAAACATCAGAAGTCTTAGGCAAAACTATGATTATTTCATCGCCAATTTGCAAACATTACCGTTTAAACCGGATATTATTGTACTGACAGAAATTTGGATTTCAGAACACGAATTAAATTTATTCAAAATTGTTGGTTTTAATATGTTTAGTAACTGTAATGAAAGATATCGCTCTGGGGGTGTAGCGGTGTATGTGCGTGATTGTTATCAGTGCAGTAAAGTAGATAGACTAACAGACGTACAATCTGCTGACTGCCTCCAAATAACCTGTCACATAGATAACGTTGAGCTTGAGCTGCTCGCCGTCTACAGGCTGCACGGGGTTCCCCTCGCACAGTATCTGACTGACCTTCAGCACCTATTGTTTAAAAACCATGGTCGTAACATTGTCTATACTGGTGATATTAACTGCGATATTTTGGCTAAAAACGACTATATTGTTGAAAGATATTTAACATTGTTGGCTAGTAATGGTTTGAAGTGTTTGATTGATGAGCCGACAAGAATTGTAGCCCAAAGTCACACCTGTTTAGATCACTGTTTTATGAGGATATGTAGGAATGATTTGCCACTTATAAACTACGAAGCTTTGGTTATGCATTTAGATATTACAGATCACTCAATGATAGTACTGAAATTGAATTTTAGAAATATTCCTGCCCAATACAATAACAATAAAACATATTACAAAATCGATTTCAATAAATTACAAAATGAATTATTAAATATTGATTGGAACCTAGTTGTAAAAACGAATGTATCACTTTCTGATGCGTTTGAATCTTTTTTAGATACTCTTGCTTTAACCATTGATAAGTGTATTGAAAATAAAGTAACGAGTAATTATAATCTGCCAGTCAAGTTAACCCCTTGGATATCTGACGATTTATGTAGAAAGATTGCAGTGAGGAAAAAACTATATGTGCTAATGAAAGCTAGATCGTATGATTTCAGACTGAAAGAGTATTATAAAAGTTACAGAAACAATCTGCGCAGTATAATAAGAATGAAAAAAGAACAATATTATTTAAACAAATTTGAAAACTGTGCAGGGAACCCTCGTGCTAAATGGAGAATTGTAAACGATTTAATTGGTGAAAATAGTGATAGGAAAAAAGAGATAAGTGAGATTGTTGCTGGTTCGAATGTTATAACAAACTCCAAAGATATTACAAGTGAATTCAACAAATATTTCATTTTTATTGCTGAAAAATTAAGAAATTCAATTAAATCCAACACTCAAAATGTTTTAAATATGTACAATGAATATTTCCAGACGTTTGAAGAACAAAATTCCATGTTCATGGTTCCCACTGACGAACAAGAGATTCAATCTATCATTAGTAAACTTAAAAATAATAAGGCACCTGGAGACGACGGTGTGAATACATTTTTGTTGAAGAAAATCTCTTTTCTAATAGCACCAGTTTTAACAGAACTTTTTAATAGAAGCTTTGTTGATGGTGAATTTCCAGCTTGTTTAAAAAAAGCTGTTGTTATACCCATTTATAAAAAGGGGGATAGGAAAAATATTGATTGCTACAGACCTATTTCACTATTATCAAGTTTTGCTAAGGTGTTTGAGAAACTGGTCAAAAAGAGATTGATGATATACTTAGAAAATATTAAGTTTTTGAGTGATAACCAATTTGGATTTAGAGAAAAAATGAGTACAGAATATGCCTTGCTTAGTTTTTTGAACAATATATATGATGGATTAAATAAAGGTAAGCATTGTGCAGCCTTATATATTGACATAACCAAAGCTTTCGACACTGTGGATCACACCATACTTTTAAACAAAATGTGGAAAGCAGGCATAAGAGGAGTAGCTCATAATTGGTTTCGTAGCTACCTGACTGGCAGGAAACAATGTGTTCGATTGGGAACTGATAAGAGCGATTATGTTACAATTAAATATGGTGTTCCACAGGGTTCAGTCCTCGGCCCAATTCTATTTTTAATATATGTTAATGATCTCTGTAATGGAAAACTAAATGGAAATATAACAGCTTTTGCAGATGATACAGCCCTAACTTACTGCTATGACAGTCTAGATACAATTTATGACAAAATACAGGAAGATTTAAGGCTACTGAGATTCTGGTTTGACATAAATTTCATGGTTCTCAGTGAGAAAACTAAATATATGATTTTCAGCCTAAGTAGTAAACAGTCTGTGTATAACGAACTGATTTATCATGATTTATGTTGCAAAAGTCATACAAATTGTTCATGCCTTAGAATTACCAAAGAAGAAGAAATTAAGTACTTGGGACTTGTAATAGATTCAAATTTATCATGGAGAGGTCATGTAAATAAAGTGAAAAAGGAAATGTTAAGAAGCGTAAGGAGCTTCTATTTTCTGCGTGATGTTTGTCCACGTAAAGTGTTGTTAGAGGTTTATCATGCTCTAGTAAGCTCCAGACTGAGTTATGGCCTTGCATGTTGGGGTGGCACTTATGCTTCAACGTTATATCCTCTCACTATCCTTCAAAAATCCTTCATACGTATCATTACCAAGTCCCACAGATTAACTCCTTCCTGGCCTCTATTTCTACAGTTGAAAATTCTTCCAATTCGAAATCTTTACATTTACAAAGTTTTAAAAATTTTCTTTATTCGAAGCTCTACAACTATTTTTCAAGATAACAATAGATATAACTTTCGGCATTCACTATTCCAAGTACCTAAAACGAGACTTACTGTATGTCAGCATTCATTTACTTGGAATGCTCCTAGAATTTATAATTTAGTTTCTGTACGATTAAGTGCTTTCAACAACTTAAATCAATTTTGTAAAACATTTAAACAATTTTTGTTTGCTGTACAGTATTGTGAGGAGTTTTTAAGAATTGTCACTTAGCTATCTTTGAAAGTGTCAAAAGGTGGTGCGTGCGTGCGTGTGTGTGTGTGCGTGCGTGTGTGCGTGCGTGCGTGCGTGCGTGCGTGTGTGTGTGTGTGTGTGTGTGTGTGTGTGTGTGTGTGTGTGTGTGTGTGTGCGTGTGCGTGTGTGCGTGCGTGCGTGCGTGCGTGCGTGCGTGCGAGCGTGTGCTTGAAAACATATGCTGTAAAGATTGATGTAATTGTTAGTATATCTGTCAATAATTGTAAGAATATCTGTCAATAATATTTCATGCTGTAGTACACACAAGTATATTATTATTTTGATTATTTTGTTATATTATTATGATTATTGTAAGAAAACTTTTTATTTCCTTGGCCGGCGCAAACTCTTCCTTTTCAGAGTAAATTAATTTGTTTCTTTTTACAATGCAGGTAACCCCAACACAGGTTTTTCCTTCGGGGTGCCGAACTTTTTTCACAAAAAGTATTTTAGTTTAAATAAAGTAGACAGTTTAATTTATTGTTTATTAGGTTAGGTTATTTTTGTAATATTCTACATGTAGTTTTTGTGAAATAAAGATAATTTTGAATTGAAAAAAAAATTTCCCAACTTCTAAATGGTAAAACAATGTCCCTGTCCGAATTTAACTGTTTTAACAATGTTAACCTATGTTGGTCAGCCAATCGAACATGAGGAACTCTCCATACAATTTTTGAAAGAGTTAACATCCAGTCAAGTGCTGTTTCAGTTACTCCAGCTTTTTCAACAATAATGTCATAATTTGTAGAAGTCCTTAATAATACCAATTCCTGTTTTACGTTCATGACAATTCTTTGGTAGTCTTCAGCAAATCCCAATAACAATCTTAAAGGGATACAAAAGTCAAAGTGGCCTTCTTTGTCCGGTGTTATTGTTTCTTTTCCAGGAAATACCCAGCCAGCTGTCTGAAGTACATTACTTTCCGTTGGTGATATTGATAATAAACCTTTTATTGTGCTAGTTATTCCAACTTTTTTAACAGAGTCCACTGTAACACCTGAGATTTCATATCGAATCTCTTCAAACAAGTATGCCATAGGATTGTTAATAAATGGAACTGTGGTGCCAGCTGTTTTATTTTTCTTAAACACTTGACCCTCGATATATAAGTAACTTTCGCATGGCAATGTGTAAGCATCTTGTTGTTGTATTGGAATACGTATTTCATCATTTTTTTCTAATTTCGACGAAGTGTAAGGGTTGTGCGTGTGATATTCCTTTTCCCACAGAGTTTCGTCGAAAACCGGCCCGTTTCTTATATCTAGTATATCCATTTTGTTGAATGTCAAATCCAAGCTGTTTTAAAAATTCTATGTTATCGCTTGTTAACTGGTCAGCGAATGAACACGAAGTGAGTTGCTCTCCGTCTGAATCCTTATTAATAAATGACAAACCCATATTACCTTTTTTAATTACTAGATTTAATATGAATCCTTACGGTTATAGTTTCACCTCGAAAATCAACTTGATTACCGTCTTGATCTAATACATTCAGTACTATGTCTGATATGTGACTGGTGCTAAGCGGTAGGTACACGAGGTTATGAGGCTTTTCAACAATTTTAAAGCCGGGTTCAACAGTTGGATAGAATGAGTGTAAAATATGTTTATTCACACCATTTAGATAAGAACCTTGAATTATATTGCAACTTATATTAATCACATTCACTTGAATTATATTCACAGTGTTAACACCTATATGTGTTACATTTGGTTCCAATACCTTTGCTGATGTTGGAAACCCTAAAAGTGAACCTATTGAATTGGGCTTTGAAAAATCGATGTAATATTTACTTGTTATTTCAGCTTTAAGCAAACTGTTGTTTGCTTCTATTTTGATGTTTTTTTCTCCAAGATTCTTTTGTAAAACTTTATTGATGTCATCAATTTCATAAGCACCTGTGCTCAGACTTATAACATGATCATCAATTAAATTACCTTTGTCATCTTTACTCTTGTAATAGTAAATTTTGTTGTTTAATCCTTCACTTACATTCGGTATTGAATTGAATGTGGTAAAATCTAACAAAGCTGCTTCCCATTCATTACTTTCTGAAAGTCGTAATGCTGGAAAGAGGGTTGTTTCTAAAATAGAAGACTTACTGTTTAATGTAACTGTGTAAGAAGACATCTTAATAGCTACTGGCGCTGCTAGCTAAGAAGTCTAAACATAAATGACCGCACACGTCTGTATTCCAATCTTGTACTCGGGTGATGTTATACATAATTTTTCGTGAGTTTTTAAAATATTTTCATTAAT